>OENM01002176.1:0-20627 GCA_900239745.1 Rotaria magnacalcarata | reverse complement strand
TTCCGGTTGGAATGTCGTTGGAAATCACCGGAAATACCGGGAAATAACCCCGTTTCCGGTCGGTTCCGGAGTCCGGAATCATCGACCTGGGCTGCTTTACAGGCTGCCAGATTATGCCAGACGAAATGAATCCGATTGTCATTGCCACTAGGTGTGTAGACAGAGCCAATAATGAATATTTCAATGTTAAATACAGTGGGGATGAATTAGAAATCGAGTTTTGGAGGAACAGTTCGGTTCAATTAAAAAGGGGATGCATTAAGACTAACCCATGTGCACCACTATGATGCCTTTGTTATTTTCTTTACTTCTCTTACAACTTTGATTAGACCTCACAGTCATCATACAAACACAAATATAACAATCTATTTACCATTTAATAACGCCATCTGATTCTTTTTTAGTTTCTTTCACGCTTCCGAGAAAAATCAGATTGCTGTTATTTTCGAACTAAAGTAAGTATACGCAAAATTTGCAGGGCATCAAGGTATAGCTCTGTCCTGCCCTGTACAGGGCGGAGTTTGTTTTAAAATTTTGTCCTGTGCCTTATCCTGTGGACACGTCTGGTTTCTAGCTGTCAATGACAATTGAAAGTATTATACCGTATGCTCAATTCGAAATTGAGTTCTTGGTCGAAACAAAAAAAGAAGGTAGAAGTACTTCTAATAATAATTCTTCTTAGAAAATAAATATCTTTTAAATCCAATTTTCTATGATGAACATATGGATAATGAACATCTGGATCAACCTCGATTTTAAATAACTTTACTCGTGCTCTTTTAACGATATTAATGCTATTTTTCTACTTTAGAGTCTGCTGAAAATATTTACAAAATAATAGTATTTATATTTTGTACTTTTATCAGTTGCAGACGTTTCAATCAACTCAAATAGATTTATACAGATTTGGACAACATTCAAATGCAATCCTGATATTTGCCTTGATTTTGATTTCTATACTTTCCGCAAAGATGCGATTGGATTGATTAGTTTTCATGTCGACAATAGACAATCTTTGTGCAAGATATGGAAATAAAAATTAGGATAAATTTAAATCTAATATTAAACTTGGATTTATTGAATCCTCAAGTCTCAAATATCAACTTCACCGGTTGTCAAATAGTGTCTATTGAATAATCTTTTTTTGTGATTGATGATATTTTCAATGAAATTTATGGTGAGAAGATTATTTCTTTCAATAAATCAATATCAAAGAGAATACATCCTATTCCGCAATGTTGAACATTCCGGAACCAGTTCCGCTAACGGAACCCATTCCATCTAATTCCGGCGATTCCGGGAATTAGGTCGAACAGGAATTGGACGGAATTACACGGAATTCAGTCTAATTCCCAACGATTCCGCTTTTACCTAGTTTCGGAATTCCGGGGCCGGAATCGGATCATCACTAGATGGGTAAGAGAAGATAGAAGAGTGATGCAAGTTGTAATTCCGGAATTGACGGAACTGATTCCGGGGGTGGAATTGGTTCCAGAATGTTCAACATTGCGGAATAGGATGACTGCTCATATTAAAGACATTACTAGAAGATATTATACAGAATAATTAATTCATTAAATCGAAATGAAGAAAACACTTAACATATTTTATCTCATATTTTCTATTGATATAATTTGATTTATTAATAAATACCGGTTTTAAATTGATATTGAGTATAAATTGACTTATAAAACTATCATGGAAGAGACGACTCAAAAAATTAGAATAATTTTATTTTTAGAAAGAAACAATGATATGAAAACGAACGCAATTTCTATTGCCTTCTATGAATATGCCAATGAAGAAAAATAATAGTAATTTGTAAATGTAGATTGAAATTTCTGTAGTTAAAATCTAATTTTCTAATCACTAGATAATAGATTGATTAAGTTTATTTACTTTGAGATATAATTAAAAACAAAAGTTCAAAACAATGAAGATTTCTCTTTCAACAGACGCGTTATACAAGATGATATTGTCTAGTACGATTTATTTCTAATTGTTGGATTAACATTTGTTTATAATCTTTGTACTGTTGTCGAATAGCATATTCATAAAATTGTCTATCGCCATCAAGTAATGAATAAAGTGTTGTTAATTGTTCATTGTTGAATAATGGTAAATATTGAAGAAATGAATTAAAATCTATTGTAAGTAAACAAATGTCTTGACATTGAGAATTTTCTTTTGAACAAACAAGACAAGGTATTGAACCAGGTACATTAATAAGAATTTGTTTCGTTGATTTTCTTTGTCCATATAACCAATGTGAAAAATAATCATCAACAGTTTTTGGAAATACAGACTGTTTAATACCCATCATAATACCAGCAGTTATATGAGAACGAACAAGACGATAGTCAGCTGCTTGCATTTCTTCTTATGTTGAAACAATAAGTGTTGCATTTCTTTTATATACTATGTAATGATATCTTTAATCGATTTAGTCATTTGACATTAATATGTGATGAACGTCAAAGAATCAACAGATTATTTCTCATCATTCATTCTCATTGAGTGAATGAAAAAGGAGAAGAAACAGAAACAAGGACAACATGCTGCTGGGAGATTCTTTGGTTGTTTTATATTTTTTCTAAGTAATAAGATTGTTAACTACGTAGTTTAAATTTTAATTTATTAGTTCATTTTATTTCTTCTGAATAAACTTCTATCATCTTCGTCATTTAGTAAGTTTTTGTTTTGTAAATATAAAAAAACGTATTATTGTAGTCAGCTCTTTTTTTCATAGAACAATTCAAGAGAATTTTACAGTAGTTTGATGTAACTATACCGGTATTTCACAACCATATTTTCATATTTTTAGCCTGCTTTTAATGTGATAGCAAGTAAATTTTCTTTTATCATAAATAGAAATAGTTTGTTCTAAGAAAATATGTTCATATCCATAGAGATCATAATTAACGAATAAGATCAAAACACAAAAACAGATGTTCCAATTTATTATAGGAAGATCTAATTACTTTCATCAAAACAAGTTCCATAGAATCAAGTTCGAATTCAAAACAGAGAATAAATATCAACAGATGTTTTGATGGGCTACAGCTTGATTGCGGACATTTTATTCCTCCAATCAAGAGAAAATGTCCGCAAAGCAGAATCGGGGGGAGAGGAGAGAAAAAAATGTCCGCATTATGGAATCAAGACAAGATTTATTAGGTGAAAAAAAATACAGAAAAATCATTTATGAAGAATAGTTGAACATCTAACTGTATTAGGTTGATAATCAAGATTCATTCCAAAATGGTAATTTTTAAAAACTATACCATCTTTATTAGATTGCGTGGAAATTTGAGAAAAACTATCATTTTTCACGATGGACATTTTTATTTGATTCGTCTAGGTTTAAAATCGTCACTTTAAATGTTTTTCTTTCACAATACATGCTTATAAAATGGACTGGATGACATGTGATGAACAACACTAGAGTAGCTCGAAACAGTTGATATTATTCGGTACGCCTATTTGCATGAATCATCTTAAAATATCAATTTTCGTTTGGTTCCACAATGCGGGCATTTTTTGCTCTCTTCCCCTGATTCTGATTTGCGGACATTTTCCACTCTGCGACTATTTTTGTCTCTCTCCCCCTGTTTCTACTTTGCGGACGTTTTTTCCAACAATTAAGAAAAAACGTCCGCAATCAAGAAGACGCGGTTTTGATGTATAACTGTAATTATTGATGTCTGTGACATGTACAAATAATTGGACAAGCTGATAAGAAAACATCTTTTCATGGCGAAGATTGTTTAAATAATTTTCAACACTCAAAAACTTTATGATATTTCTGTAACATTAACAAAACAAAAATCACAATATTCAATTCATTTTTTGTCATGGATTCTTCCTTTTCATGTATTTTTGCGAGTATTCTGGTATATTTTCTTTGGTGTCCTAGCTCTTAGCAAAAGAACGTCAAGTATAGAAAGGGCAAGAAAAAAAAGGTCTCTCTGCAGACTATTAATAGTCTTGTTGTTTGTTATTTGGTAAGAGAATGCTACTGATGTTTGCTTCATGTTATTATCAGTTGGCAAGAATACAATAACGACGTATTATACATCAGGATTGACTCATTTTTCATTCTCATCTTGTGTTTTTTGCAATCATCATCAATGAATGGTCTATGATATAAGTGGAGTAGAAGAGGGAAAAAAGTAAGTTTTATCTTGTATATTTATCACGCATTTATGTGAAAATTCAATTAGAATATCCATTGATATTTGTGCGAATTAATTTAATTGAATAAATTATCGGTTTTATTCTTGTTCTTCTTCTTTTTTCTTTCTTTCTTTCTTTGTTTCGTTCTTGGCCTCATCATCATTGTAAAACGAATAAGAGGGAACCATTGAAGGACAACTTTCTTCTGTTTTTCCATCGCTGTATATATATATAACTTAGATATGCAGCAACATAATGATGTCTCACGATTGAATGAACAATATATAGATATTTATTTTCTGATAATTATTGTTGTACAATAATCGCGTTATCTCCATATTTGATGATGATGCAATAACTTCATAGATATATATATATATATAATCAACGTAACAGACAGTTAGATGCATTGGAGAAAACTATGGAACATCTGCTTGAAGGACGTCTATCAAATGATAATTTAGGCAAGGTAGAATAAATAAAATGATCTTTTGAAAAGAATTATTATTATTGATGAGATGGATGATAAAATGGATTACTCTGAGCTCGTTTTTCGTTGCTATATTTCATGATTTTTTATTGGTATAAAAGAAATTATTTCAGGATTCGTAGACAACTAATTGACGTATTTGTTTTGTATAAATTATCCATAGTTGATATATTTCTATAAATAAACGATATGATTTGGTGTGAAAAATGTCAAGAAAAAAAGAATCGATCGTTCCCGAAACTATTTTTCTTCAATGATTGCTATGCTCTCTTCTAGGTGGAAACACACATAAAACAGAGTTCTCGTCAGAAGTATGATCAGTTTTTGCCTAAAACTTCGATGGACGGTTATATCAGTTCGATTTTATTTCTTCTTGGACATAGGAACAGTGTCGATAGTTGTGCACAATATTATATTGTTATTGATACCTTGAATGAAGGCTTAGTAATATTTATTGATATTGAAACAAAATACTCAAATATTCTTTCTAAAAGGGGAAAAGGATATTATCATCGAAATAATCGTCCCTTATTTGAACATAACGAATTGAATACTAATCTCGATAGAACCTGTCTAAGCGAAGAACCAATGTGTGTAAAGTTTGGAAGTCAGACTTTACTATTTCCTTTTTGTGACTGAATCTGTGTTATAATAGTGTACAGAAATAATAAGAAAAAAGTCGTAGTAATATGAATAAATAAATTTTTAGATATTTTGTTCAAATACAGAATCAAATGTATTTTCTTTGACCGAAGTGACAGACAAACTTGTGGCGATGCATTGAAGGTCAATATGACTCGAAAAGTTTTCTTCTCATTTATTCGACAAGCGAGATCAATTTACGAATTTCTTTTAACATAAAAAATATACTAAAACAAAAAAAAACAGCAATGAGACTTGAATTGATAAATAGTTGTTTTATTGAACTGTAACAAGAAGAGTATGCAATGAACAAGCATTGTTGTTTCATTTTATTTTTGTTAGTCGAAGATAATTTTATATTGTACTAAAGGCTCATAAACTCACACTTAAATTATAATGTTTCGTAAATTGTATATCTAAAAAATTAGTAGACTTCCCCAAATTGTTCTTACGCATTCTTCAACTAATTTTTCTATTGAAGTTGACAAGTTTATGAAAGAGTAGATGTAAATGGTGTTATAAAGAGAAGTTAAATCGTTTCAATTTTCAGTCAAGAACAAATTTACTTATGTTATTGTAAAAGAAAAAAAAATCTTATATTCGTACCTTAATTTACAAAGAAATTTCTGTCAATAATTTTCTTATTATTAAAATATTATAAATAAATAAATAAATAAATTTAATATTATTTTTTATCTTTAGAATGAACATACTTCTGTTGTGTTCGAATATATTAATTTTATTTCCACTATTCATACATTTTCCATTTGCCTATTCGTCAACATCATGTTCAATATTTCTTTCACTCAATTGTTCGTGTTTTCAATCAAATTTCGATTTAAATTCAACACTATTAATTAAAACTTATTCTCATTTATACTGTCAAGGAAATTTTTTAACGGAAAAAACTTTTCAAGCTCCATTTGGTTCTGATTTTAATCATCAAAACCATTTTCGTACCATTTCAATTGAATTTTTTATTGAAAATCAAATAGAAATTCAATCGAATCAATTTGATTCTTTAGCTTTATTGTTTTCTAAAACGGATCATAAGTATCAAATAAATATTTTTCTTCGGTTTAATGGATTTAGCCATATTATATTTCACAAGTATTCATTAACTTCAACAATATTTCAACAGCGACCCCAAAATAAACGCTTATGGTTGCATTTTATACCGATGAGAAGTAATCTAACACAAGTAACAATTTTTGTTTTGTTTGTATTGTATGAAT
Source organism: Rotaria magnacalcarata (assembly GCA_900239745.1). Lineage (NCBI taxonomy): Eukaryota > Metazoa > Rotifera > Eurotatoria > Philodinida > Philodinidae > Rotaria > Rotaria magnacalcarata. The sequence continues at coordinate 14,084 of OENM01002176.1, read as the reverse complement.
CGTTGTTTTCTTTGATTTAGATTGAGCTTGAAGAAGAAAATTCAACTAATATTGAAGATCAATTTTATTTTTATCCAAATTGTTTTTCTGGTTTAACAGTTTCTCAATTAACAATTTATATTCATACGCTAGGGGATCGTTTCCCATCATTATATTCGTTTGAACAAATATTTAATAATACAAATATTGGTGAACTTCATTTTCATGGATCGATTATTCGTCCGAGTTCATCTTCATTAAAAGAATCATTTAATGGTCTTGTTCGATCGTTAACACTTCATCGTCATGTTGATAATATTGATGCAAATACGTTTCCATTCTATTCACATGTTTATTCTTATACAATTCATTCAATTGAAGCACATTCAATGAATCTCAGTTCATTTTTACCGTCTCATAGAAATTTTCGTGGATTAGAAATAATAAAACCACGTTTTCAAATTACCATTGATCAATTTATTCCAACATTAGATTCATTAACAATCGATGTTGAAGATTTCAATTCAAAAACTCTTTTTGCTGCTCGTCATATTTATAATTTAAAATTAGGTTCAAGTCTTCGTACAATTGATCCTGAAACATTTCATTTATTATCTAAACGATTACATCATTTAGATTTATCTGATATTAATTTATCTCAAATGAAATCATATTCGCGTTGTCATCTTATTAAATATCTTTCTAATAATTATCAGCGTCGTCTAAATATTATTTTACCTCAAGTAGAAAATTTAACTGAATGTGATTGTGCACGACTTTTTATAAAACATATTCAATTAAGTGAAAATATTAAAAAAAAATATAATTTTTCAACATGTTCAAAATTATGTTATTTTAGCGATTGCCCAACAATTAGTGAATATTTTAGAGCGGTTTATCCTTTATCTATTGATGAAAATTCACTAAATGATAGTGATATTGAAACAATGAATAATAGAAAATTTTCAAATGAATTTTTACCATCAATTGATGTATTTTCTGATTCGGTAGATTTTCAAATGATGAATTTTCTTGTCAATCAAACAAGTGATCAAGAAAAAAATCTAACACAAAGGTAAGAAAGAAAATGAAAGTTTTCCTTCAATAGAATTTTCCGATAGATTTACTTTTTATAGACAATCAACAACACCCATAACAACTTTCATCGATGGTATTGTAGATAATATCTCGGTAATTGAAAATATTCAAGAATATGATGATATTATTACATTTTCAACACCAAAATTTTTCGAACCATGGAATAAGGAAATTGTTCAACAAGAGAAAGAATTATTTTATCCGAACAAGAACCAATCTTTTTCTTGGCTTTTACTGTTTATTGGCATTGGTCTTGCACTTCTTCTTGTTTTAATTATTGTTAGTCTAGTTACGTTTTTTTGTAGACAACATCGAAGAAACCATTATTTTAAACATTTACCAGTCTATGTTTAGATTAGAAATATTATCATTTTTCTAATAAAATATGCCATGAGCTTTTTATTTATTGTTTTTTATTCATCTGATTGAACATAATCGTGTACATAGTTGTTTCACCCACATGGAACGAAATAAAATGATTGATAAAATTATTCGAGAATCTATTTTTTTACTATTATCTTTTTAAGATAAATCTAAAACAACTTCTAGAATATGGTCGATTAAAACTAATAATTGTCAATTAAGTAATGATCATTTTGTATATTCTTTTGTCATGTGTGATAAAAATTTAACTCATGCATACACTTAGAAATGTAAGAATATCTCTGCAAGAATAACTTCAAGTACGATTTGACTCTAGAAATTATCAGTAAAACATAACATTTATTTCATCAATGAATAATATCTGTTTAAGTGAAGAAAAAAAACTTTATGTCATGCCAAGAAATAATTTTTTTCTTTATTGACAACAAAAAAATAAAAAAATAATTAATAGTTTCTCTTTTCTTTAGCTTTGTTTGAGTTATAATTAATCGTGTTGAGATATAAATTAGTTTCACATGTCTCAAATTTGATCAGTATAATTATGTTCAGTAGTTATTCGACATTTTATTTTTTCATAGAGCACATATGTTAATTCTTGTCCTATAGGCTTATCGTATTTACATTGGTAGACGAAGACATCCTTTTTTTTTACATTTTTCTATATAGATATGTTGTCATTCTTTCTTCTTTTGGGATTCGTACAGACATCCATCCTAGTCTATTCATCTTGTTTCTTCTCGTATTTATTCAACTAGATTGCTTCATGCGTTTTTTCTCTTTTCTTTACTATGTTAAAGCAAAAGAACGGCTAGCATAACAAGATCGGAATGAAGACAATCGAGGGAAAATAAAGCTCCTTCGCCTAAAAACAACGGAAAATGAATAACGATAATATCCAAACATCTCCCACTCCCACTCGAGATGAAACTATTCAGTTGGCTACTAATAATCAACCAATTATTTCAAATTTAGAGAATAATAAGTTGAAATTAAATATGCTAGCGCGTAAAACTTTAACAGAACATCGTTTAATGCAGTGGTGTGCAGTTATCTTAGCTCTTAGCACATTAATTTTAATTTGGCGTTATATAACAATATTAATTCTCTCGATTTGGTTATCAAGTATTTGTCGACCGATTCTTGAATGGCTGGTTATTCATTTGTGAGAATATAAAATTTGAATTAATGTTTTAATATTTATTTCTTCTCTCACTAGACCTTTAATGAATCGATGTCGAGAAAAACGTTCACGATCAGCAATAGCTGCATTTCTTCTTGTTCTTGTTGTTCTTGTTGTTATCTTACCCATCGTTTTAATAATAATCGCATTAACAGGTTCGACAATAAACTTTGTTGCAAGTTTATCTAATTCTACAACAGTACGAAATGCAATTAATATAATTGTTCCGCCTACAAATAATAATTCAACGGATTCTGGATTAAATAAAACAAATGATTTGAATTTTGTCGATTTTATTCGTGGCGGTAAAAATGCTACATTGCATTTGCTCGAACGTTTGCTGATGCAACGAGATACTATAACTGATGTTCTTCAATTATTCGGTGGAAAAGCATTATCAGTTCTATCAACAGTTGCTGGTGTAACAGCTCAAGTAAATTTTAAAATGAAATATCGATATTAAAATACTTTTTATTCTAGTTTGTCATCGGTCTTTTAATATTTTTGGTATCAACATATACATTTTTATTACATGGAAATGAAATTTGGACATGGACAATTCATCATAGTCCATTATCATCGAAACATATGAATCGTTTTTATAATGCTTTTCATGAAACAGGTCGAGGTTTATTAATTGGTGTATGTTTAACGTGTGCTTTGCAAGGATTTGTTGCTGCTATTGCATATTTATGTTTACAAATTCCACGATGGTATGCACTTGGTGTATTAACTGGTCTTTGTTCATTGATTCCAATTCTTGGTACAGCTATTGTTTGGATTCCAATTACAATTGGTTTTTTTATTCAACAAGCCTATGTAAAAGCAGTTATTATGATTACAATTGGCATTTTGGCTATTGGATCAATTGATAATTTACTTCGACCAGTTTTTTCTAAGTTAGGTTCATTACAAATGTCAACATTATTATTATTATTAACAATTTTTGGTGGACTGGAATTATTAGGACCCTGGGGAGCACTTTTAGGTCCATTAATTGTTCGATTAGCAACGGAAGCAATTATTTTGGTTCGAGAAGATGAATATGAACTATTAAATACTTTGAGAATATGAATGCAAAAATCTTTCAATTGTACATTATGTGTTTTAAAGACACAAGAAAATAAATTCTTTCGAATAAATGGAGAAACACAAGTTGATTCAGATTATCATTTTGAATACAGAAAAATGATTTTCATGATAGATTCGTTTACTTTTAATTAAAAGTTCCAAAACGAATTCTTATTTATTCATTCGACATTTCGAGACGTTTCATTTTGTTTCTAAATATATGACTTTGTCATTGTTTAATTCTGGTAATAGTTTTCTTTTGAAGAGCAGAACATTCAAAGGTATTCTGAATATTTCAAAATGATTATTTCACCAAATTTCAAGTTTAAAAAACCATTTTCGTTCGGCGTCTTTGACAGGCGTATTACAAATCATTAATGCTTATTAAACTTATGACAATTGTCAAGGCATTAACATGTTTATTATTTTCAGAATAAAAAAAGACTATCGATATTTTTTTTTTCAAGTATTATCTAATTTAAAATTTGTTTAGTACTCACGTGAGTCAAAACGGACAAAAACTGTCGGTAAACTGTTCGATATAATGTGACCTATATTAGTACTATATCGATCGTTATATTCTGATCGACAATCTACTCTTGACATATAGGTAGAGGTGTAAGCCGACGTCCCGGTTGGCGGCGGCGGCTCGAAGATTAAAAAAATTTTCGCCCATTGGCGGCGGTGGCTCAAAATGTTTAGATGCTATTTTAAAAATTTTTCGTAGTTTCTAGAATTATGTCGCAAAAAAAGGGAAAAATGATAATATAGAAGGTTCTTATTAAGAGTCAGATCAGAAGAATCTTAAATACTGTTTCTGAGTATCGAAAATATTCAAAAATTTAGTATTTCTGCTTATGTGACGGCGGCGGCGGCTCAAAAATCAAGAATTTTTTTGGTCTAATGGCGGCGGCAGCTCGAAAATTAAAATTTTTTTGGCTCATCGGCGGCGGCGGCTTGATTTTTTCGCTAAAAATCGGCGGCGACGGCGACTCAGCCGCTCGGCTTACACCTCTACTTATGAATAATTCGATATATTGCTAACAGTTTAGAAACACATGTAAGATAGATTTATTTGATTTTAGGAAAATTTGAAAACTTATTGATAAAAATTTATCATTCTCATTTTATTAAATTGATTATAGAACAAATAATAAACAAATGATGCTATTAATACTAGAAAGTAATATCGACATATTGAAAAGAGAAGAACAGAGAAAACAGAATTCAACTTGGCAAATTTTCTTTCATAAATTTTTCTAATGATTTTAATCTTTCATCAATATCAACCATATCATTTACATTTGTGGATTCTGTTTTTATTAAATTAATATCTAAATTAAAATAATATAAAGAAATAATTTTTAATAAAAGTAATTTACTTTGTTGATCATGATCAGAAGATGAGTGATGATGAGATTTATGTGAAATAAGACTTGCTGGATTATTTGATGCTGATTTACGTAAACTGGGTGGCGATGATGGTACACCCTCAATATCCTATGTTTAGAAATAAATACAGAAAAAATAAATAAAAAATAAAAATGTTTAATTTTCATACTGAATCAGTAGAATCTTTTGATTTATATTGATTCGATTCGCTAGTTCGTTTTCGACTTGAACTTCTTCGAGAAGCTGATATACGTAAACCATCATCACTATCGTTTAATTTCAAACTAGTAACTAATTACGAGAATATTTAGATAGAAAAAAAACTAAACATAATTATTTACTTGATGCTGCTTTACTTCCACCGCGAGCAGAAAAATCTTCAAAAAATAAAAATAAATTCTTATTTTTACGAATGAAAACAAAAACGATATTACCACTCAAATCTGAATCAGAACCATGTCGACCAACACTTCGTCTTCGTCGAGTTTCTCTACTTCTACAATATATATTTTTGATAGAAAAACAAAAACAAAAGTTTATAATAATTACTTTTGTATTTCAATTTGTCGTAATTTAAGATTTTTTTCATGAATATAAGCTGTTGGATTGAATCGACCACGAGAATCTAATAGAATTTAAAACATAAATAAATAGACGCAAAAGCGTAAAACTCATATAACCTGCTGGTGACGGTGATCGTTTTGTAAGACTTGATGAACGAGGACGAGTTCCACTTCCGCTGCGACGAGAATCATTTGAGTTCGAACGATGTTTTGAACGATTACGAGATGAAGCTGTTGGTAATAAGTGATCAGAACGATGTCGGCGTTGATCACCTGATGATGGACGAGATAATGAAGGTGGACGTTGTTGTTGTTGAAATGAACGAGGAGAATAACTAAATAAATTTCTCTTCTATCAGTAAACTTCTTCATAAAAAGTGTCAATTAATTGAATTCATCATTATATTTCAATTTATCTGACTATTGATAAGACTATGGACGAAAGTTTTTCTCTTATTATTTACTCACAAATGATTCAAATTTTTAACTATTTATAGGAATGAAAAACTTCTATTTAGTGTCAAAGCTATTAGTGAAATTTGTTTTTCGGATTGAACTATGAAGCACGATCAACCTATTGAAATGAAAAACAAGCAAGTTTATTAATATGTATTTAATCTTGTCAAAAAGTGTATACTTTTAATGTAGGTAAGAAATCAATTACGTATATTGAGTTTAATCGTATTCGATTATTCGACTATGTTTATGACGATATGTTAGATCATAATTATCATCTTCAATCATAAGACGCATGGTTGAGACTATTTTTGTGACTGTCAGTATCTTTCAGAAATTGAAAATTCATCAGCAATTACAATGAAATTTAACAAGCATACAGTTATTCTACAATAAGAATGATTTCAAATATTATTACATAGAATATTGATTTCAATGTTCTCTAAACATAGAATCCTAATTGATTGGCTTATATTGTCAATGTCGCGGTGACAATTACATCTCTCATTGAGAATAGAAATTACTGAATGTAACTACATTGATGTTCATTGACTCGTAGGAAAAAATCGATCGAGAGAAACCGATCATCAATATATGTTTATTAATATATAAAATGAAAATTTTTCTTTTGTTTACCTATTATTTTGAAATAAAGTATAATTCTAGGATCATTATATCAACGAACAAACTATTTTTAGGAGACTAGTTGGATAATAAAATCTCTAACAACAATTTTCACTCATTTCCATTATTATGGAAAGTATCCTTGAAAGTACACCGTAGATTTCCATTCAAATATTGAGACTATTCAATTCTAACAAATAATTGGAAAAACATACCCATTAAGATGTAATGGTCGTTCTTTCGACGATGATCGAACAGTAGTTGGATGATGATGAAGAGTACTGTAAAAAAAAGAGAAAATAAGTTTTCTATTCTCATCATTTTATTATTTATTGGTTTACTTTCGTTTCATTAAAGCGATTTCATTTGTTAAACATCTCACTTTTGATTTTAATTGTCTTTCTGACGTTTTTAATGAATCAATCTTCAATAAAAGTTTTATTTTATTTCTCACAAAAATAAAAAAAATTAAACAAAAAAATTATACTTGATCATTTAATAGTCTGTAATCATCGGTTTTTGTTGTTGTCGTCTTAGCACGTTCTTTAACTAAAGCATCTTCACTAGTACGTATCATTTGACGTAATAATTCAATTTGTTGTTGTTGATCTTTTGAATTATTTGGCCGACTTGATGCTAATTGTTGACGAAATTCATTGTTTTCTTTTTTTAAGCGTGTACATCTATACAAAAATATTAAAAAATTAGAATAAGAATAAGAATAGGAATAAAAATGATACGCTTACTCTCGTTGTATGCGTATTATATCACTACGTTCAACATCTGATTCAAGCTAAAAATGGAGAATCAATCCAAATTTACTTTGGATTATTTTCAAATAAGATGGATTTACTCGTGATTTTAACAAACAATTTTCAGCTGTTAACTGTCGAATTTGCTGCATTAAAATAACAGGATCTGGTTTTCCACAATATGGAAGTGATAATGGATAATAAATTCGATCGTATTCAGCATTATACGTTAAAATTAAATAACGTTTATTTGCCAATTGAATATTTGCTGGATGATGAGTTATACTTCCGGCTTGACCTTGCCGTTTTTTTCGTAAGGTTTCAAGATCATCATATGTAAATAGGTCAATGCTTACCGCTGAACTTTCCTAATTTTAATTCAAATTAAAAAAAACAATTATTTATTACAATAAACTCATTATTTATTTTTTCTTACTTGATTGATAGCATTTTCAAGCATATTAACAAAAACACTGAATGATTTAAAATTACCCGTTTTAGCTGTCATTGTTTCGATTGCTAGGAGAAAAAAAAAGAAACAAAAATCACGTTGAAATGTTGATTATAAAATAAAGATATAAATAATTTACCGGTAACATCAAAAGATGCTTTCCATTGATCTGCACTTTCTTTTGCTTCAACTTCCAAATCCATTTGTGGTTGTTTAGAATTATGAAGAGACATTGATATTATATAAGGTTGATTTCGTATCACGATTTCATTTGAACACGCATTTTTTAAAGATGATGATTCAGATATACCTGGACTTATAGTTGATAGATCCAGTGAATCTTTCATATCTAAAATCAAAAGGCTTTATTTTACTTTTTCTGTTTAATAAAAGCAAATTTTCAAAAAATATAATCATCATCACACCAAATGAAAAGCGAGCATAAGTTTGCATAAAGGTAAATGGCTGATGTCATGCAATAGTAAATCTTCAAGCAGATAAATGTTGGCAATGCCATATAATCATAAGCCTTTGAAGTGTTATTTTCTTTTTGATAACATAAAATAATTACCCTAAATCGATCATTTTGAAGTTTGAAACAGACGATATGTTCAATATAAAACGAACAAAATCGTCCTTTTTCTAATTACACAATTATATTAAACAAAAGATAATTTACTACTTCTATTTTTTATTTACTTTGAAACTTGTTTTGATTGTCATTAAAAGTGACATTCCGTGATTATTTTCCTATTATTTTTGAATATAGAATTATACTGTTTGTTTAGAACAGTTCCTTTTCTCCAAATTCATTTTTATCAAAGCAAAACAAAAAATGAATCTTAAAAATCTAGAAAACAGAATAAGTGATTCAGCTGTTTTAAACTAAGAAAAAAATTTGAATCTCTCTTCTACATTTATTCGCAGTACTGGCAAAGATATATTGTTTAATGTCTTTTCTGCATAAAAAGGGATCAATAAACAAATAAAGGGAAAGATGAATCAATGATATTTGTCTATGGTTAATGCGTGATGGTATACATTCGACTACGTGTACGATTATATTCACGTAATTGTTCAATTGGACCTTTAAATTAAGAAGAAAAATAACAATAAAATTAATAATAAATAAATCAACTAACCAACAGCGGCAATGGCTGGACAATGATTGTAAACATATTGTTTCATAGCTGACATAACTGTTTTTGCATCAACAGCCTAAAAATATTTTTAGTTTATGAATTCATTTTTAGAATAATAATCAAAACTGACATCGATTCGTGCATTAAGTTCATGCAATGGAAGTCGTCGACCATATGAAAGTAATTGACTATAGAAAAAAATTACATTAAGAGTTAACCTAATTTTATAGAATAAAATATTAAAACAAACCGTCCAATATCTTCACAAATTGGTGTTGAACCATCTAGTGCTAATAACATATTTGTTTTAAATAATTTCTTAGCTCGTTCTACTTCAATATCAGTGCAAGCTGTTGAAATACGACACCTTTATTAGCAATAAAAAAAATCATATAAACAATTAAGAAACTATACAAATTCTATTTAAAATACCATTCATCTTGTATAGCAGACATAGCATCATCAATCCGCATTCGATCAGTAACTACATAAGTTCCCCATAAACCAGTGTCCGTATAGCACGTATTAAATGATTGATATGAATGGCATAAATTATATTGAACTGATTGTTGACCAAGACGTGAAGCTACATGAGCACCACCAGCCATTGATCTATTTATTCAATTATTTGTAATCGATTGTTCAAAAAATTAACTTGATCAACTTATATTTCAATTTAGGATGATCAACAAAAGATAAATTTGAGTCAATTAAAAAAAATAATAATTACCTATCCCAGTTACCAACAATAGTCGATGCAATCATCAATGGAATGGTATCAGCATGTGCCCAACCTGTACTCTCAACAGCAAGAGCAATATGAGCCAATGGCATTTCATCATCACGAACACGAATTTCACTACCAGAAAAACTAATAGCAATAAATAAATAAATAAATTTTATGTTTGAAAAATAAATAGAATAATTTCACCGGCATGGTAAAAGATCAGGTACTTCTCCTTCATAACCGGCTTTTAATTTTCCAAAATGTTCTTCACTTAAACGAACTAGTTGATCATGATTAACACCACCGGCAGCAGCTAAAACCATTCTTGGTGCTTTATAATGTGTTCCAACATATTTAAGTAAATCAGCTTTTTTGATTGAACTGATAGATGAGCAAAAAACAAGTTTCGATAGACATGAAATTTATTGAATAAATTTACTTGATATTTTCTGTAGAGCCGAGAACACTTCTAGCTAATGGTGTTCCTTGATAAGCAGTTGCATGTAAATGATCAAAAGTAACTTCTTGAAGATTATTTTCGATTTCATCCATTTCACGTAAAATTGTATGACGTTCACGTTCGATTTCTTCTTCATTAAATTGAGTATTTTGAATTATATCCGATAAAATTTCAACAACTAGGCATATTTTTATCATCAAATAATAAAAAAGTATAAAAAGAAAAAAAATGTAATTACTTTGTGGCAAATCTTTAGTAAAACATTTAGCATAATAAGCAGTCTGTTCTCGTGATGTATAAGCATTCAAATGTGCACCAAGATTTTCAACTTGAACTTCAAGATCACGTTGCGTTCGCTTATTTGTACTCTAAATAATACTTTTAGTTGAAATGTTAAAATAATATCATCTAATATTTTACTTTGAATGCCATATGTTCAAGAAAATGTGCTGTACCATTGTTTTGTGCCGTTTCAAATCGACTTCCGGCATCAATCCAAATACCAACAGTACATGTTGGAATGCCATAATCTTCTGATGCAACACGTAAACCATTTTTGATTGCTGTTACACGAGTTTCGGGAACATTTAAAAGTGTTTGCTCGTATGTTATTGATGGATTTGTTTGTAATGCTGTAGTTGCATTACGAAACTAGAAGAAACTAATCAATAGAAATTGAGATAAAAATTAGAGCTTACTGATGATCGAGCAGCATAACGACCAGCACCGTGAAGAAGACTACGAAGTAGCATGTTGTTAATAAATGTTTTCTACAAGATCAAAAAGAATACTTGGCACTTATAGAGCGAGCAAAAGAAAAATTATTATTTTTTCGACCATATTGAAAATGAAATATGACGACCTCTATTAGAAAATTTAGTAAATCTATTATAGAAATTTGTTTTATTCAGAAATTCATCGTAACTACTAATTTTCTTTAGGTCTAAAGTATTGATTTTAAAATCATTTAGCGACACGCTGCCACTATTAGCTTGGTTTTATTTAACTATCCATCTGAATGTGTCTATATGATACCTCGAATGATGATGAAAGAAGGGACATCTTTTTTTAACGTCATAGTAATGGAATTGGAAACTACCGTCATCTATAAGGAAGCTTTCTTTGTTGTTATATTACCACTATTGAAATAATTTTACTCATAATTTTCGTATTGCTTCGGTTAGTAATTATATCACAATGATCTTATGTGACGTGTTTTTGGTTCGAATTTCGAACATCATCGGCATATATCCGATACTTAAAGTAAATGTGTAATCGTTACATGAGAAATCAAATAAAGAATTAAAAAAAAAACTTAAGCATAACTAAAACGTGTAGTCACTAAAGAAAAACATAGTATGCTTCTTTATCTTCTGCGCATTTAATAGGAAACTATGATGAAAACAAGAGACTTCATTTGATAGTATCGTTCAGTTCTATTAAAATTCTTTCTTGCTACTGATCTCATCCATCTTTTCTGCATTTCGTAATGTAGAAGAGCTGAGTTTCTTAGTATTATATGAATTTAGGTATTATCCAGTTTTGTTGACAACGTATGTTCTTAAGACATACCGCTATTTAATAATTAAACGTTTGGTTGACAAGTTAAGGCTCAGTTTTTTAATCACATGCAGAATATCTTGTTTTAAATGAACGGCAGAGATGGACAAGTCCAGTCATTTTTTACTTGAATTACGTTAAGTCAAATAAAAAATGACTGAACTTGACTAGAGTCAAAAAAAGTCTCTTACTTGCCCATCTCTGTTGAACGGATAGGAAGGTATGGAATCAAATCACTACTAATGTTATGTGGGTGATGATCAAACCAAATAAAAGTATATCACTCAGATGATTAGAAAAGAAAAAGTTCAAGTAGACGAGATGAATGAATCATAGTAGCAAACAAATAGAAACAACTAAGAAACTAGGAAACTTATGCTTACAATATGGCTACTCTTAAACAGGTTGAACACCAATAAAAGAGTCAGCCACAAAGAAAGAAGTAACTTAATCGCAATAGAGAAATTTTACATTTAATGGATCGTTATACCAAGCGTTTATCGACATTAGATGATTACTTTATCAAGATCAGTAAAACTACAGGGAAAAAAAACTTCCACTTGGTCTTCATATTCATAATTATCAAAGTTCATTATGATCACTTTACTATACTATTTTATCCTGTTACTGCCTTTCAAAATATTTAATGTTTCTACTGTGATTTCATTCTTTCAAAGAAAAAGAATATCTGAATATCAGTCATATGACTACATGAAAATTTCATTTTTACATAGTATTGCTAGTTATTTTTTATTAGTTGTTCCTTAACTGTCGATCTTACACTTAGCTATTAAATCTGGACGAGTCAAAGAAAGATAAATTCGTCGACGAAACGTGAAAATGTTTTTATCGATAAAACGAGTCTGAACCTGGCGAAGCAGCTAAACTTGCATTTTCACTGCGGCTACTGCTGAAAAATTTTTAAATTATCTGTAATATTGTTGTGGTGGTGGCGGTAGAGGCTCAGCCGTATGGCTTACATCTCTAATTATGGATAACGATTAAACAGACCCCCGTGGTTCATTTGATGAAATAATACTGATCGTACCTTATTTTTCTTCGTCCGAATAGAACAAACAATAAATGCTCCATTCTACAAAAAGAAAATATCTATAAGAAAAGGTTAAAATATGATATATTATTGCTGATAATAAAGATGATTGAAAAGTTTATTTTTGAAACAAGATCAGATTTAAAATACATATTTGTTGATGACGAAGTAATTTTATTATTTATTTGATTAATATGTATTTGAAAGGTAACTATATTTGATCACTTCGAATAATTGCAGTCGATTTAGGAATAAAGAAGAAATAAAGAAATAAAGAAAGACAAGCGCAATGAATCTGACACATATACTTGATACGATTTAAAGGACAAGAGAAAAACAAATATAAACTGTTAAAGAAGTTGGCAACAACTTTTTCTTACTAAGCACCATCGACTAAGACAAATTATAAATGTCAAACATGAATGTTAGTTTTTGAATATAAATAAATCAAATAATTCTTGTTCATCTTGATCAGCCAATACACAAGATACTGAAGAATCTGACGATTTGCACTATTTGCTTTTGCTATATTCAGTTATCTCATCCATTAAGATTGGAGAATAAGACACTAGCAAATAATTATACAAAAAAAGTCATCCCACTTTATGCAAACTAGAATCCTTTTTTTTAAGAAAAAGAAATTGAATTTAATATAAGACTTTCATGAGACAAACATTTCGCAATGATTCTTCTGAAAATTGTGAATCCTTTATATATACAGTGGCTCCCAAAATTATCCAACAAGCAGTCGCATGTTTTTTTCTCGCTTTATATCTCGGACATAACAAAAGATAGAGAGCTCGGGTTTTCATCAACTTATAGCCTGAAGTGTTTAGTGTAAGCATATAAAGTTTCAGTTCAATCGGTCAAGTAGTTCATTTTTTATTGAGAAAAAAAAACACGACATACGTTTTTTCGCCTTCCAAAATTATCCAACATGTATCTTCGCGCGGCAGAGAGCGAACTAATTTTGATAAACGATTCTTTCTATTAGTTATAGAACGACTCCTACTGTCATCTACAACATTAAATTACGTTTGGCTAGATTTAAAAGCATTAAAGTCGGTTGCTTGGTTGATTTCATTTGCAATGGCACCTAAGAAAAAGGAGTATTCTTTTGATTTACAAGAAACCGTTATTAAACATTTTTTAAATAGTGATTCCGAGCACGATATTGCTACGAAAGTGATTATT
>OENM01002175.1:0-19539 GCA_900239745.1 Rotaria magnacalcarata | reverse complement strand
TTTCTTTTCTTTTGTCTTTTCGTTTTTCTTTTCGTTTTCCTCTATTTTTCTTGTCCTTGTTTTCGCGTGCGTATATAAACGTTTGTTTTCTTACAGAATAAACAGAGAGAATATAAACACATTCGTTAACTGTGTTCGTCGCTCCTCGTGAGCGCTAACATATTGGCATTCCAATTAATCAAATTATTCTTGTCCAACATCACAGGCGCTTCCTGCATATGCATAGTGTTCTACCAATAGCGAGCATTGATTATCCACACAATGTTCGCATAAATCCTCGTTTGATACTTCAGTGAACTTGTGAATCTTTCAAGAATTCTGGTACACACTTCTATTGCGTAGTAAACTATTTTTCATTTGAATTTTGAAAACTAATCAAATTTTCTCTGTTGTCACTGAATCTTCTACTGAAATTTCATCTATTGTATGCCTTAAAAGAACTCGAGACACTAGATGCTACATAAAAAATAGTATATGGCGAATTTAAATGCCAAGCACTAACAGATATGCAATATTCACTCTTAGATAACTGTACTCCCGCTTGTATGAATGGCGGTACGTGTATTGCAACAAATAGTTGTCTTCGCATCACAGATGTATGGACAGGATCTATTGGTCAAATGCGTGAGCAGATAAATGTATGCATAAGAATAAAAATACTTGTATTAACTCATGAAAATAGCTATTCGTGCATCTTGATTCTTCGACAATAATCTTCAAGATTTGTATAACAATTTCCCCAGCGTAGATATCAATGGACCTTCCTACAATTCTCCAGGTGTCAATGGCTACGGTTCTTGCGTCTACTTGAATGCTTCAGCCTATCTATCAATTAATATATTAACAGCACCGTTTCTCAATATGGCCTACACATCGTTTACATTGAGTGCATGAGTGAGGGCTACATCTTTCAATAAAATAGCTATAAATGATCGGTCTGATAATGCTATTTTTCGTTAGTTCGATCAGAATACACAAGATCATTCTCTCCACATTGTCGTACGAAATCAACGCATCTATATTGGCTTTTACAACAACGACACCCAAGGCTATCAAACTCTTTTACCGTACGTCTAGTATTACGTAAGAGAATTTATAAACACTATCAAAATAATTATTTTTACTTTTTGTTTGTAGATGGCCTATAGCTACGATTACTTAACACTCACCCAACATGTTTATGTCAATGGAGTACTTGATGCATCAAACTCGCCCCGAGGTCCCTATATAGGTACTGCTGGAAATATGACAATTGGTACTAATAAGGTCTTTTTTCCCTTGAACTACTGGGATGGTTGTATCGATCAAGTGTCCTATTTTTCTCGGACAAAGAAGTAAGTAGATTGTCTACATATGACAGACATTACTGATTACTTATATTTTTAGTGCCTCTGAAATACTTTCGGATGCTACACTCACAGTAGCTTATACATTCAACAATACACTTTCAGATAGTCGTCCCTTGGGTATAAATGGAACAGGCACAAGTCTTTCATACACAGCATCTGGTCGGATCTCTGGAGGCTTGAGTTCATTGACGAGCGGCTCGTATGTGCAAGCTCAATGTCTAGTTTTATTAAGTACATCGATTAACTCATACTCGAAGGTCATCTGGATTAATCAAACAGCTACTACGGCTGGAACAATCATTCATGTGGCATCTACAACAATAGGAGTCAGTTGGTCAATACCGATGTTAAACCTCATTAATACAGGAAACCTAGGAGCGTAAGGATGTTCGGCAAGTGGTCCTATATCACTTACTGAACCTACATTTCCCATAAATGTCTGAACTCATGTAGCTATTACTTATGAAAGTTCGAATGGACTCCGTTTATGGATGAATGGTACACAGTTTGCTGCATCCTGTAATTATAGTGCTACCGATGTCTCTGTTACTCTCACAATGGGTGCATCTCTAAGTAGAGCTGCTGATTCATGTACTTCCGGTATAATCACGACAGGACAATATTTTGGCTTTCTGGATGAATCTCAATTGTTCTCAAGAGAGCTATCATTGACTGAAGTATGGAGTCTTGCTAATCCATAAACACTGTATAGTTTGATTTACCAGATACTTGAGTATATAGCATGTCATCTATAATTGGCATTATACAAACTATATGTGAGACATCTGTCCATCGATTATTAGATAACAACACGAGAGATTTGGAACTAGGATACGTATGAAATCTGATTTTAGATAGAATATAATCAGTTATGTCTTATATTATCTATGTCTAATATATATTCGAAAAGAGAAAGACACAAGCGTCAATCATATTCCAACATAGAATTCATGCTTTTATTTCATGTTTTGACAATATCAGTTATAGATATACAAAAACAAACCTCTACTTTCCTGTCTTGAATTTTATATTGTTTCCGTTCTCTTCATTTTATTCTCTAGTCTTCGAATAGCATCCTTCAGGTTAATTACATCAGGGTGACTAAAAGTCAATGAGACTTTGTAGATTTTTAGTGCCTTATGAAACAATACCAATGCTTGTTCAAAGTCATCTTTCTCCCCATAAACAACCGCTATATTCATGTAGGTCATAGCAATATCAGGATGTTGATCAGGAAGTGACTTTAATCTGATTTCTAGTGATCGATTGTAATACTTCAATGCAAAATCATATTGACCGAGATATCGATGTACAATGCCAATATTGTCATACGAGCCACTCAAAAAAGGATGATCAGCTGCCAAATGCTTCTTTTTAATATTAAGAGATTTTTCATAAAAATCAAGCGCTTGCAAATATTTCTTCTCCTCATAGTAGATAATACCAATGTTATTATAAAACGAAGCTACATATGGATGATTTTGATCGTCTGCGTGTTTGAATAACGATATCGCTCGATTGTATAATTCCAGTGCTAGAATACGATCTCCTTTATTTCGATACACATTACCCATACTGTTGTATGTGATACCGATTCGTACATGATCAGATGGACGAGAGGTTACAAGAAGCCCAATCGATTTGCTGTACCATTCGAGACTTGTATCATATTCACCTTTTGAATTTGTAGCCATACCAAGATTATGATAAATTGCACTTCGACAAATATCATTCGAAGGAAATTCTCTTAGCGATTGACAATAGTATTTTTCAGCCAGGTCAAATTTTCCCATTCTATATACCAGTTGACCCAGTGAGAGTAGATTCGTTTCTTCTCTTTCGTATTCATTCTTGATGTGGTCATAGAGTTGTTTATAGTCGTTTTCATAATTACTACACCATGTCATTCGAATGATTGGTATGATTTTATCCCTAGCTAATGAGTCACTATCAACAATCTCAATTAATTTAAAAGTTGAGCTAACCATGAACATTACTTCTCGTTCATCTCCATTGTCGTTCAGTTTGGAGATTTTTGCAAAAGGTCTATTATTATCAATCATAGTTTGAATTATGTGTGGATCAGCATCGATTTCGAATAGTACTGGTACTAGATCATCAGATGTTGTAGGACGAATACTACACTTTATAAGTCTTAGCGCGATACGACGATCTAATGTTGTCAATAAAAAAGATTTTATTGAGATAAACTTTCCTGTTGATTTACGTAACTTCTTCAAATCAAATCTTGATAACATCTGTCCTCGATACACTTGAATCCGTTCTTTACATTGATGTACGCGTAATTGTTCGAAAATATCTTTAATAATGGTATGAAAAGGGAATAAGACGTCCACATTTTGCACACTTAATGCTTTGTTTAACATGTGGTACACAAATGAATCACGCATATACCACCAGATTGCTTTTACAGGTCGATATTCTACATCAAATTCTTTAATTAGATTTAAAGCCGATCTACTGTTTTTGTATTCATTCTTGCATAATTCAATGAAATTGTGTTTATCGTGTTTATTTGGTTTCATCTGAATCAGAGTATCAACTAGCATTTGAGAATGTAAGAATTGCCCTTTTAAATCTGCTGAAGTTTGATCCAAAATTTCGATTCCCAATGATTCCTCAACTCTACTGCGATGTTTCTGATCCATTCGAACTACATTAATAAGTTCATCTATTTTACTGTAAATAGCTTTAACCTATGGTAAACGGAAACTGAATGGAATAGTTTTCAATAAAGATGTTCACAAACCTTATTCAACGGTTGCTTACACCGCTCAGTCACTTCTTTGTTAAAGCAGTACATGAAAATTGACGATGATTGTTGTAGTTTCTGTATTTCCTGCACCATAATGGAACCTACATGTCCAGTGGCAATCAAGATTATCAAATTATCTTGACAGGTGTAACAGACACGACCTATACACTCTTCAGGATCGATTGTTGTTTGTAGTTGGCAAATAATTCTACGCAATTGTTTTTGAGCCATCAAATTTTCTTTACTGCTCACAGAAGTATCCAAACAGAAAATTCTATACGTTTCTAGATTATTATCATCATCACCGGTTGTAGGTCTCTTACGTGATGTCATTTTTACTTAGTCTTGTATTTATGTATGCACGTTTACTTGAATATTTTCCCCTAACGATAGTAATTTGAATGATCTTGTCTCTTCATATCACACAATTTTATACGCCATAGACAAGTATGCAAACGTTTTTCTCTCTCGTGCATTTTCATCGTCTCTGTCGTATCTACTCAAAAGTCCTTGTGTTCTTTTGGTTTCATTGAGAACCTTAGGTAAATAGAATGCAAAAAATCCTTATTCTCTTCCATTATCATGTGCTCACTATTTCAAAAATTGATATCTATCATCTTAGTTGAAAGTCAGGTGAATACTATTACGTAACAAAATGACTTTTTTTTATCACATGTCACTAGAAACATCATATTTGCCTTTTCGAAACATTTATGTGCGTGTAGCCAAATATACCCACTTCACATCTCTAGTTTTTATTAGCTTCTGTCAACTAAACTTATCTTTCATACTCTATTAAGAATTTCGTTGCTGTTGAACGCTGAATGTACTTATTTACACATGGTGGACTATTTTCAAACTCAAATAGCGACGGTACAATGAAGATAATCCTGAGTTTCTGCAAGTTGATCGAATAACAATTCCCATCTCTTGCCGCTATGTCAATATCATCGTGCGATAGCATTGGCTTGTTTCCTATGACACACAAGTATATAATATACCCAATCGCGCCTCCTTTATCTTCATTCGCATAAGTGAAGCGTCTGTACAGAAGTAACATAATGATTCACAATTAAAGGTAGGTTAAGGTGCTACGTCGTATTTACTGCTTGCACGAGTCACTATGAAAACATCAAAAACTAGGCCCATCAAGATCATATTCTATAGCGAAAGAATCCGTAACAATGTCAACAACACAAAGATGATCGACAAGCTTATAATAAATGTATATCAGATCGAATCGTATCTTTCCTTGCAAGAATGGTAATACGAATATAGTACAAAATTCATCGAAATAAATCAACAAGATTTTGTTTTGTTGTTCTCACTAAAAGTATCATAGAAACAAATGAGACATTTTCGTACACATTTATTGAAAACTTGCCATGAGTCACAGCTTAATCAAATTATATCGTAATTAAAAATTTTCTTATGAACTCTAGACATCAACATCACCCTTATTCAATTGAACACAAAGTGTTTTAAAACATGAAAAACTTTCCTAATGCAAGCAGGTTTCATATCTTTCCATCAATTTAAAGTAATTAGTTATTCTATGTGTAGTTTGACCGATCTCATTCAACAGTGTGCCCCACGTATTCAGACCTAGTGAAATTGTTTCGTACATATTGAAGGGAAATTTTTCAAGTTCAAATGCGAAGATCAGTCAAATTTCATATAATTATATTCAATTAGTGATTATCTCCTATAGATAGATATATAATATGAGGTCTTGTTGAGGAGCACAATTCGTGCGAAAATTTATGCTTTCATGAATAGTACCCTTTCGCTCTGGTAGTGATGTCATTTGTGAAGATTTTTCAACAAAAAATCCACATCATCATCATCATCACTCAATGATGAACTGTGGCGTGGATGCCATTGTCTGAAAATCAAACTTAAATAGTTATTAATGTTAATAAGAGCAGAGATCACTATCTGCAGCACAAAGACAAGTATATATATTTATTTATATAAGTTAGCGTAAGAACAACAGAATAACGATTGACAGAAAGGGTGTGTGGGTGTGGGTGTGGGTGTGGGCAAATGTTGATGTTGCCCATTAGCTTTAATGAATTGATCACTTGCATTGGTATGAACATTCGCTGCACAGCTATTTGATTGACAAACTCAGTACTTAACAGTTTTTGTGGACTTTTTTAGTCGATAAACATATCCTGAATAAATAAGCATTCGTTTCCCTCGATTTGAAATGGTAGAAGAGAGTATTGTCGGGTCAGCCATCACTGGTGAGTGAAATGGACTAAATGAATGAACTATGTAACATCAATTACGGACGATTATATATATTGAAAAAAAAAGAATATAATAGATTAACACGTTGAGAAGAGTGAAACGGACAAGTGCGGTCATATATGCAGACACATCAGCATGATGATTCATCGTCAAACAAACAATCGAATTTTATCAAGAAAAGATTTCTGTAATTTCTACAGTCGCTCTTTTTGCTAATAAAAAAACTTCGGGTTTTCGCTATTTTACTTTTCGCAGTTTTTATTTTCGCTCATTTTTTTTCGCTATTATAATTTTCGCTCAATCGACACCATATCCTTGAAAGTATTGAAGAAAGTCGTAGCAATGTTTTCATATCATCTAGATCTGACTTCGAAACAAAGAAGATGTTTCGCGGGAAAACAAGATTCTACAACATAGTGAAGTAATAGTTATTATTTTGAGCTCAATTATAAATGATAATCAAGTCAGTTGTCAATTAATTAGATGCCCTGACCTATTTTGTCTACTCGGAGATGAGAGAGCAGGACATGGTAAGAAGCAGAAAACTCAACTCGTACACACCTTTGTCACCCGCAGACCCTCAGTAGTACGAGTGATAAGTGGAACTATTTCTTTCAGTACAATACGTAGATTCCTTGTATACGATTTATGGATAAAAGATTTCATGCATAAAATACTCGCTGAACAAAACTAAAGAATCAGATCAATGACTTCTTTAAATGGATTATTCTTCGTCTATAACAGAAATGACATCCAATTTACTGGATCATGCACTCGACCTTGATAGTGAATAAGAGATGTCATCGAACCGAAGCAACACTTGGCATTAATTATATTAGCTATATAAAAATCAGAATAATAAACCTTCTTGATTATTATCAACTACCAAGTACGAAAGAATTGTAATAACAATCTTGATTAAAAATGAAAGCACTCTAGATTACTTTATATTAGAAATCAATGACAACAACAATTTCCATTCTTATTGACATCAAATTTTTTAATTTGATTTTAATCGATGTTAGTTTTCTTTCATGGGTAATGTTCCTTGGAGAAAAAAAAAAGAGAAATAGTACTCAATCAAATGAATAATATACTATAATAGTAACTTTGATCTATTGCAAACGAACACATTCATAGAAAAAAAAAAGAAAGCTACTATAAGAAGGAAAAAAAAGATATCTATGAGTATAACGTAGTAGCTATTTTTTTTTCGTAGTGAAAGCGTCAGTGTGATTGCATAGCTTCTAAAATAAAATTTGATTTGTCATGATTACAACGACAGTACGCTAAATTTGAATGATTTGTTGTTTTTGATTAATCGATAGATAAAAAAATAAGGAGTAGTAAAAAACTTAATCTATTTATCTCACGATTCAAACAAACTTTTGATAATGAACATTTAAATTTAACATGTAACCTATCTTGCAAATCGTACACATCCTATCTCAAATATATCTAGTCGTCATTCGAAAACTGTTCGTGTCATAATGAAGCAAATGTCACTATTCTGTAATTCAATACTATGAAATGAATAGTACTAAGAGAAATCCATAAGTAAATGCTGTGTTAGATTTCATTTATAGTTTCTTTTCTCTTTACTATGATTCAATAAATTACAATATATCAAAGTACTGTGTTCTTGTCGTAATAGTTAACATAATATACACTGGTCTACCTGCCCAAATGATAAGATGAAGTGATTAAAATGATTGTTTATAAAGATCTTAATTGCTACTATGAATCATNCCCCCCCCCCCCCACCGCCCCCACCGCCCCTTGTAGTCGCTAGTCTCATGCTTTTCATGTTGATAATATGGCGATAGTGACACATTTGGATCATCCATAACATCTTTTTTAAAACGATCATGAGCATTTTAAAATTATTTTTATTAATATTGTTCAATGCAGGCTTCAGTTGCTAAGAGACTCTGACATAGGAGCTGCGCACTTGTTATCCTCTTTTACTGTAGAAATATAACTTGAATTTAACACTTGTACTCACTATACTTTTCTTGTAATCTTTAATTATTCGTAACAGTGTAAGATGAACTACAAACGATAGATTGATTTACTTTGTTCGTGCTATACGTATATGCGTATTTACATGCGATGGCTTCTTCTAGTTAATTATTTACTGTTCAAATGAAAGATCAATCAATAAACTGAAAATAAATTATAGAGTACACATCGAGTTGTAGAATTACTAATCATGAATGGCAACACATTTTTATCTATCCTTGAATATCTGGCATTGCTTCCTGCTGTTACTAAAAGTATAAATCAAAACGTATTGAATAATTCGTTTCTCGCCAACGATCTGATTGACAATGCAGTTTTCTTAGTCGACAGGTTAAGCAGACAGACTAAGCATATACATGTGACGAGCTTGACAGCTAAGAGTAAATCACAGTCAGACATCTGTATCTTAACGATGAACTATCTCATACTTATTTGTTCATATGTGTCATGGAGTGATGATGATTGAATAGTTGTTCATTTTATGTTTCTTGAATAAATTTCAAATCTATACATATATATATATATACATATCTCGATTCGCCAATATTTAGTTCTGCTTCCCATCACTAATCAATCGTTTAAGACAAGAAATATTTTTCTTTCCTTCTCTCGCGTAAAAAAAGAAAAAGAAAAAAAATAGAAAGAAAGAGGACAATTCGATATATCCATACGCATCTATCCCAAGTCTAAATTACTTGTTCTAAATCTAATAATCATGACATCATCTATATCATCTTCATTATCAATGCCAAGCCCTGAATTAATTCGAACTTCAAAATCTCATAAATATTATTCTGTTGAAATCGGAATAGTTATTCTTTTTCTTTGTTTGACTATTCCATGTCTAATTATTATTTCGCTTATTTATCGTCAACAAACATTTTCACCACCGTCCTCAGCATCTACAACAACAGAATTTTCTTCTGATACCAACTTTCATCGTATATCATTAATAAACTATTCTCAAGCCCGTTGTATGGATAATAGTGTCGCTTCATATTATATACATATAGCAAATAATAATGAACATTCGCGTTGGTTAATCTATTTCGATGGTGGTTGGTTTTGTTATTCAAATGAATCGTGTGAATTTCGTCGACAATATTCACCGAATTTTATAACATCAAATAATTTTAATAAAGAAATCATTTTCAAAGGGATATTTTCTTCATTTCAACAATTCAATATCATCTATGTACCCTATTGTTCATCGGATTTATGGTCGGGTTCTTCGAATACAACACATTCACATGGTCATGATATATTTCATGCAATATTTCATCAACATAATTATTTTTCGAACGCAAAACAAATCGTATTTGTAGGTTTTTCAGCTGGTGGTATTGGTTTACTATTGAATTTACCGGATTTATTACGAAAATTTTCACCGAAAATTGATCTTCGTGTAATTATTGATTCAGGTTGGTTTATCGATTATTCAAATAATTCACATGGTGTATCGAAAATTAATCAAGGAATGAATTATTGGAATACACAAATATCAAAATCATGTCAATTAACATCCCGTCATAAATGTTTATTAGGAAGTGAAGCTATTAAATTATTTCCTTCAAATATTAAAATTTTTATTATACAATCCCTATTGGATTTAACACAATTACAATTCGATAAAATACATATAAATTCCTATGATTTCTCATTGAAACTTATCGATAATCTTCGTCAATCAAGTAATCGTATATCGATATTTGCACCATCGTGTCCTTTGCATGGGTTTTTATTTCGTTCGATTTGGTCTAAATTTAAGATTAAACAAAGAACACTTTCATCTGTTCTCAATCTATGGTTAAAAAGAAACAAGAGTTTTCCTATACATTTAATTGATCATCATTTTTATTCAAGCTATTGCCCACTAAATTATGATGATTCTTTAAATCAAGAGATATTCTAATTATGAAATCATTCTTGTGTTTGTTTGTTTTTTTCGTTTGCTTATTGTGAGCATTTTTTTCCGATATGTAAAAATTATTATATATAAATATATTTAATGATAAAGAACAGTATGATCAAATGATACTTGTTAGTTTTCTTCTTGCTAATGAATTGCATCATTGAAAGAAATTTTTATTCATTACCTGTCTACTAAAACATTTTCGTTTAGTATTAAATACTAAGATTATCATCATTAGTCTAATAAGTATTAACTAAAGAATTACGTAAGAAGATGATCATTTTGCCTTCTCTTTAAACATACGTTTTTACTCCAATTAGCACTAATATAATGAAATACGTAAGGAAGTAATGTAAGACATTAAGGGTGCAATATGATTATCGCACAAATTTGTATTCTTCTCAACATATTCATGATTGTAACATGGTGCCTTGTTGATAAATCCCAATCGGCCAAGAACAGAGAATAAATATATACATATATTTGTCATAATTCTACAATTTAAACAAATCATCCTAACAGTCGGATATTGATCTCGTCAACGTCAACTAATATTCTGCAGAATGTGAAAATATGTGTAACCCTTATGTGTATCTATTGACAAATGTGTCAGTGTGTTTCTTTCACACACGTACATTGCGACTCGTTTGCTGACATGTAACTTCATCATTTCTCAAGAATAAGTGTCAAGATATGTATACAAACAAGAACTTTAGAGTCGTCTTCCGGGCATATGCTTTCAATTGAATAAAAAAAAGTGATGTGCAGAAAGAACAAACCATCGAATGCTTTTAGGATAGTCATAGAATGCTCTCGTTAATCTGTTGACATTGAAAAAGGAAAGATGCTAGAAGGAACATAAGGGAAAAAATCAAACTTAAGTGTATCTTCCTATAACAATCTAAATCCATTAACACACATTCACTTGAGAAGATTTTAGAGACGAAGAAAAATCTCGTATTACTCAAGATACATGCGTATATATATATATATACAAAGATTGAATGTCTCGTCTTGAGACACTTACATATATATTCATGATTTTATGTCGTACATAACTAGATCAAGTGGATAGATAAGAACATCTTACAAAGGATAATTCGTTTATATAGATATATATATATATATATATTTGTATATTTTAGAGATCCTTGATAGATAAAACAGTATTCCTTTATATTTATAATATAATAAGGCAGATTAATTTTCAAGAGTGTAATACAAGGTAGTGAAAGAAAACGATTGAACAGTATGATGAAATTCACATAGAAGGCGAAGAAAAGAATTTCTTCTTTGATGACAGGTCACACTTAACTCACATGTACAACCCACTCTAATTGTAGATTGTATAAACTAAAAATAAAGCACGACTGTACATATTGAATTGGCTACCGTTGAATGAATAATATGAAGAAAAAAGTAGATAACAGTGGCGACAGCGACATTCACATACTGAGCAAATTGAATGCCGAAAAAATGTTTGATAAATTTAATAAAAGAGACCAATTGCTTAAACACTTGTATTTACAAAAGAAATCAATTAACAGATTGAAAGAGATGAAAAATAAAATTTCATTGTTTTCATCGATAAAATTTAAATTGTAATACGTATTTAGAAGAAGATCTTGAGTCAAGTTCTTCAAGTAATTATTAATTAGATGGAATCCAATGGAACACGATTTTATTTGAGATACATGGTCATGAATTGTAATAGCAGAAGCAGACGAGGACTTACCATCTTTAGAAATAATTAGGCTTCATTGGTATGAGACCTTGAGTTCGCGCAGCGTATAAGATCAAGGAAATGAATTCTACTACGATTTTTCTCTGGTCTTAAGACTAACGTATAAATCATAGTATTACACGACAGTGCCAACTGTGCTACATTTGGGACATACAAATATCTATTGAATTACTTGAAAAGTAAACATGAGAAATAAACACTAATCTATAATATAGATAATTCTCATGATAAGTTTTAAGTAACGAATTACAATTCTCTGATGATTATTTTATTTTTTTGTGTAACACTCGAGAGTGAATAATAATTCTTAACAGATTGAACGAACATTCAATGTTACTTTGTACCTCGTCATACACGCTACTAATACTTAGCCATAAATAGTAGCACTGATATTGTTATAAACCAAAAGTGTAGAACTGCAAAGGCCTATAAGAAAGAACTATTATAAAATCTATCATCTTGACAAGATATTTAAATATATGGATAAAAATGTTGTTTCGTTTCAATGTAATTTTGGTTTCCCGCCTATGCCAGTAGTATCAAACTTGAAACTTGAATTCAGTTGAAAATAGAAAATTTCAACTTTCAACTTTCAACGTATGGCGATATATGTGTGAGTCACCATTCTTCAGAATGCTATTGGTTTAAAAGTTGAAAATTGAAAATTTCAATTTTCAATTGAATTCAAGTTTCAAGTTGGACATATATGACCTATGCCAATTCAAGCGATTGTCTTCTCCCATCTCAATGGTAAGAAATCTACATCGCGCATAACTTTTGCTGATTTCTAGCATTGTACTTCAAATAAAATTTCTAAACTCTGTTGAATTCTTCTGTTTAAACGATTATGGTTTGCCTTACACAGTAGCAAACAAGAAATCACCAGGAGTTCTTTTCTTTTGATTTTTGAAAGCCTAGAGGTCACCCATTGAGCTCATTGTCAAATTATTGATATGATACGTAGCTCCTTTTGTTTCTCTAGTGCTGTGTATGGTACCGATTCGTTTTATAAAAATTATCAGCTATAGCAATTCGATAATATGAGTTTTAAGCATGAATTCGTATATAGATCGACGTGAGATTCTAATTATTATTGATACATCTGAAGAAGCAATAATCTTTTAGATAATAGAATATCCATCCAGAACGTGTGTACATCACGTTTTAATACATTTACTCTTCATCATCTTACCTCAATTTACGCTAAGTGCGAACAAGTAAAATAGATGGAAGTATAACGTATGGCGAAGTTACTCAATATGCGAGGGAGTCATATTGAACAGCTGACACGCTTTTCATATTTTAATATTGTAAACCAACATTTACAGTAAAATCGGGGCTGGTCGATGAGGAAAAAGAATCTAATTGACAAGAAGTATTTCTTCTCTCAAATTATACTTTTTATTGATAAAACTTATATTCTTTTCCAAATAAAATTTGTAGCTTTTACTTAGTTGCGTAACCCGGATTTTTTGGTATGCTGGATCTCCACTTCAAAGCATGAGATCCAGTTGAAACTTATAGAAGGCGATATTGGACTCAAATAATGAGCTTTCAGCGTAAGATTTTCGCCATCAGAGTTTGCGAAAAACCAATTAGCATTTTCCTGCGCCCGGGCAGAAAATTTCTTATGGCTTTACTAGTACTCCATTTTTGAGAATGCCAAGACACGCTACACCGACTTTCATCGACAGATTTTAAATTTCATTTGAAAAGATTCATCCGTTCAAAAGTTAGGACGTTTTGAAATTCAGCGGAAATTTGTTTTAAACGTCGCAAAGCTTCAAAACGTTGTAACTTTTGAACGAATGAATATTTTCAAATGAAACTCGAAATCTGTCGAGGAAATTTGGTGTAGTTTACCATGGCATTCTCAAAAATGGAGTACTAGTAAAGCCATAAGAAATTTTCTGCCCGGGCACAGGAAAATGCTAATTGGTTTTTCGCGAACTCTGATGGCGAAAATCTTACGCTGAAAGCTCATTATTTGAGTTCAATATCGCCTTCTATAAGTTTCAACTGGATCCCATGCTTTGAAGTGAAGACCAGCATACCAAAAATCCTGGTTACGCCACTACTTTTGCTGATCAAATGTATTGTTGCCAGTAATACTACTGAACCAAGGATTTCTCATCATCAGCTTACTGTGGATCTTATAGATGAAGTAATTCATGGATAATATTTTGAATCAATTGTTAAAAATTTATCTTCCGATTTTACCAAACTAACAAATTTTTAAAATAGACCATCTTTGACGTGCACATTCTATAATATACAGTTTATTGGTTTGCATTTTATAAAATTATATTCCGAAAAACGTCTACAGTGAAAGTCTTTTTTTTATCGATAAGAGAACCTTGAATCTTAACTATTGACTTCTATCAAAAAAGTTACAAAAATGCTCAACCGAGATTTTGCATTTCTTGATCTATGTATGCTAATGGTAGTCATTCATTTTTAAGCCCTCTTTTCAATACAATCTCGTTATACTTTGGATATATCTACTCCTAATGAAGACTTTATGGCATTTCAAATAAAATGAGAATATATTTTGAAATTATATTTTTACACACCTATATGCCAAGCGCAATTCAAATGCCACATTTTAACATGGTTCAACCCTATTTTTAAAAGGGATATTTTTTATGGTCAGTAAAATAAATGAAACGGTCAGTAAGTTAATTAATTATAAAATCAGTAAAATAAATGATTGGTCAGTAAATTACTTAAATTGTCAGTTACAAATTGATGAGGTTTGTAGATAAATTTAATGATCAGTAAAAATGTTTTTTTGACAGTCAATTTTTCTAAGGGGNACATCAAATAGTTGGATTAAAAGATACATTTGGTAATGCTGATAAAGCAGAAGCATCAATTGAAAACCAATTGCCAAAACATTACACACTATACAGAAGATGTGATAAAAGTATATTAGAGATCAAAAAATGTTAAACGCCGTGATCATCAATATTTTCCTGAGGTGATTTTTTTCGTATTCTCGACCTGTGAAGACTTCAAGATTTGCCCATAGCGCATAAATTTCTTGCTCCAGAAGCGCAAGAAGCTGATGCAAATTAGCAAGACGGTTTCAGTAGGGCTTTCAGTATTTATCTATTATATCACGCAGATCGTGATAGAGTAACCGTGTATGAAACGGAAGCTGAATACGAACATCACGATGACGCATTTCGAGGTATTGGTGAAGTTGTTAAAAACTAAATGGAAGATTTATTTAAACTTAATTTCTACTAGTAAAGCTTATTTTTTTAATAATATAAATTGAAATGTTTTACTGCTACTTACATTAATAAACTGACCACTTTAGAATTAATTACTGATCATTTTAGTACTGACCGTTCAATATTTATACTGACCATTTCCATATTTTTTTACTGACCAGTTCATTTTTTTACTGACCACTTAAATGGTAGCCATTTTTAAATACGGTTAAATTAATTAATGAACAACAAACTATTTTCAATTCGATTAACTTATATGAGATAGTCATAACTTTTCAAATTTTACAGTGTCTCATCTGTCGATAAATTATATTTATCGATCGTTTGATTAAAAAAAACAATCCAGATAGTATATTAAAGTAAATATAAGTTCAATTGTATGAGGATCGAAAAGTGTGATTACTTTTTATTAAAATGATGTATTGAGTTTCTTCATCTTTAATTGATTTCTGATATTGGACTAGTCTTGACACCAGTAATAGGACGAAAGATTCGTTTACAAGCAATGTCCTTTTATTTAAATATTCGTTTATTTCCATCAGCTTTATTTACATCCTAGTGTGAACGGAACAATTTTTCAGAAAGATCACTGCAGCCAGTATAGTGCGCTATTCCGAATATAAAACATTTATTTACGGAACTGAACAAAGATCGACTGTTCAAGATGGGTTCTGATAATTTTAAAAACAATCATGTCGAACGATATTGAATAAAATTTTATGTTCTAAAGAAGAGATCAGAAGATTTTTCGATTCAATTTGTCTTACCTTGATCATCGTATAGATGGATACATGACGTTGACAATCTTAAAATATACTCCGCTATTAGTAATCACTTATTCTCGATTAATCTCCTTCTCTCCTTCGACGTACGTATTCTTTTACAAAGAAAAGAGAATCGTTAACACCGATTTTCTCCAAGCGACAGCTAAAACAATATAGTTTTAAATTATTCATAGCAAAAAAAGGAACCTCTCAGTTGGCTCATTACAGTTAGTCTATGTGATAAGATAATCGTTCATCGAGAAATTTAATCGTTGAAAACTTCTATAGACAGATCCCTGAACAAACTATTTAAACGATTACTTTCTGAGAAAGCAACAATGACATGCTTGTATTTCAAAAACTCTAAGATAAATAATGTTCTGAATGGAACAATTACACATTGAACAAAGAATACTAAAAATGACGCTTTGCTCGGTGCACTCATGAAATAAACTTACATCGATATAGTACAATAACTTTCGAACTTTATACATTTTCAATCTATCTATAAGATAGGAACATTTTATTTTGTTAGAGATAAAGCAAAAATAGACAAACACGTATCTATAGATCTTATAACAACAACAAAAAAGAAGCATGCATATAATATCAATACCCAGTAAACATGTTTATTTCTCTGTACAAATACGGTCAAAAATGACGCACACACACGCACACACACCACAACAATAATACTACACAATGAAAAGAAGAAACAAACAAAGCGAGAAGAATTTGTAGATTTAAATGTATGTTCATTCTCGATTGATATTTAAGCTCGCGCTTTCGCTTGACTATATTCAGCTAGAAGAGAAGAAAACAAAATTATTCAAAAGTCAATCAATGCATATATGTCAAATTTTCATACCAGTTTTTTTGTAAGCTTGTAATTCAATTTCATAACGTTCTTTAGCTTCTTTAGCTGCCTTTTCATATTTACGTTTTAAATCATCAGGTGCAGCACGCCATTTTTCTCCAATAACTTTAGCAACATCAGCAACCGATAATGTAGCATTTTGTAATTTTATTTTTGGCCTTTCATCTTGTGAAAAAATAAAAAATGCTGATAATGGACGTTTTGGTGCATTAGGATCTTTTTGCTTTGATGCGCGTGGCATTGTTAATTATTCTAATTGCATAAATGAAAATACTAATTGCCAAGAGAAAATCTGTATGCTTACTTTTTGCTTTGGCGGGTAAAAAGAGGGCGATAGAAGTCGAATGAAACTGTTTAGCGAGGCGCTAGTTTCAATGTAAAAGCGTAATGAGTATATGTATGTGTGCTGTGCAACGACTGAGGCAAGCGTTTTTATGTTGCTTGTGCTCTTTCTCTATCTTATTTTCTCTCTTTCCCTCTCTGCCTTTCTCTTCCTCTCTACGCACGCCGGCATTTTTCTCCGCATACAAAGCATAGGGCAGCCGTTATTATAATGCTTTCGATAGTTCCTCCTCTTTTTCGCTTGCATATTCCCGTCGACGGACGTATGCTAATGTGCCGTTGTGTGTGTGCTTTGCCTTTTCCTCCTTCTTCTATGCGCACATACAGCTGCTAGCACACAGGCCGATTGATAGATTAGACGTTGTGCATTGGATGGTTGTGTGCTAGCAGACGGATGCACACATTCTATGCGTCTATTGATTCTATTGTTGCTGTTGCCTTTACAGCAAATTGCTTCTCGGGCAAGCAAGCTGCAGTCATAAAGACGAGAGGAATAGAAAAGAGACGAAACAAACGTGCTCGTACTGGGATGATGATGATGAGTGATGGATTTCTCATGGCAATGACGAGCGCTATGCAGTAATATCAAGAGAGATGCCAAATCTGTCTTATCTAAATGACTGGAGCTTAGGAATATATATGAATAAGATATTCAAACTTCAAGAGATATATACGTATCTAATAAACATTTGTTAAGATGTTCATGTTTTATTTTACAGTGAATATCAACATGAATAGAATAATAGATGAAGAACAAAACAAAAAAAGGATGGTCCTAGTAACGTCAATGAATCAATCTGTGTCAATCGATACCAAATGTAAAAAATTCTGACAAATTCGAATAAATTCTTTGTATGAAATTACGTTTAATATGGTCGATTTATTTTAACAGTTACAAGAAATAATGTTTGATTGAATTTCAATATGAATTTTGAATTGTTAAATGCATAATGAAGGGTTGTTTCGAACAAAATTTTCTTAATTCAAATGTTCAATAGCAATTATTATTCTTGTAATGATATCTGATAGGATTTGTACGATTTTCATTGATAAGACATAGCTGAAACATGTTATTGAGCACTACACACTTTTAGCATCGTTTCAATTCTTGTTCGGCCACTTTCAAACGGTCATCCTTTAATTTTCCGAAAATTTGAAATTTTTTCGAAATGGCAGACATTTAGGTGAGCAAACACCCTTAAGTTCTTGCAGACGCAATAGAAAATAGAAATTACTAATAATATATTGCTATGTTCTAGTTCATTATCATATTTTTGCAAGCATAGATTCAATCTTCGGAGACTTTTCTATAAACATGATTGATCTATTCAAGTATTCAAGTTGCATTTGATATAATACTCTTTTATTACTATAAAATCTGATTGTTCGTTTTAGGAAAGTTTGCATCGTGAATCAATAGTTGAGATGAAGATTGTCTGCACTGCAAATTTTGAGTATGACAACTTATTCGAACCTTACAAGAGAGTCAAGACTGATTGGGAAATCATATGCTACCATCGTTTAGGTGTTCATACCTCATATTACTATTATAAAAGGATAGCTAATTCTACTTTTTACAAGCATAGATAAGTCAATGATCAATCTACTGAAATTTTTGAGAAAACAAACTGTTGATAGTATATTAAACAGATGAGATATAGAAGTTGTATTTGTTACATTTATTATTTTTATCTCCAAACATTCAGTTTAGTATATCGATAAAAATATACGCTATCACACTATTTCGTATGAGATGTTAAGTGAGATTTATTAAACATTTAATAAACTCAGTGCTCACAACAGAATTTTTATTACGAAATATTTGCTATTTTCAGAAAGATATATCAGTTCATTATTTTCGTTTATGACTATATTGATCATAAATTTCTTATGTCAATTACATGACAGCAATAAAAAAATATTTACTTCTATTCCGAGAAACAATTTATAATTAAATGTATTTTTTAATGAGACAAGTCTTCTATTAATAAATTTTAGTATGGTTGGTTACTAAAATTTAATTTTTACGATAAAAATTGAATGGATATACTTTAGATTATTTTGTGCGGCGATAGCTTTTCTGAAATCCTTCTTTTATTATAACGTAAATAATAAAATGAGACGAAATGTCCATTTTCTCCGTTTGATTTCTAACATCTAAACTAGAATTCTGTAAAAATAAAATGACACTCATCTAATTATATTCCAAGCCAGATTCAATAAGAACAGGATTGGCAGGGGCATACCGACCGCGGGGG
>OENM01002174.1:0-20641 GCA_900239745.1 Rotaria magnacalcarata | reverse complement strand
CCACACCCACACCCACACCCACACCCACACCCTGATCATAGATAGATTTATCTTGTCAAATGAGTTGTTGACTATTAGACTTAAGTAACTAATATTTTGCCGAATTAACAAGAAATACTGAAAAAAAGTTCTTCTTTTGTGTAATATTATTTTTCTCAAGAAAATATTGTGAATAACAAAACAATCCAGAGATTTGTTGTCATAAAAGTCTGGTTATTCATTGTCTTTTCATACATAACCCAAGGATTCGCCTGAAAATTGAATTTATAATTTTGATATATTTTTGAATAAGATTCTTAATCCTCTAAATTGATAACAAAGATGATGAATCATAACATAAATATATAAAATAAATTACCACCAAAATCCAATCAAATTTTTTTCTTGAAGAATCGAATTTCGTTTAAAATGTACAGTGTGAGAAACTATCATTTCATCCTATTTACGTTTATATTTCGAGCGAAACTTCACTTGATCAATTGAGTGTCTCATAATTTAAAGAATTATATAAAATTAAATGGCATATATTAGATAAAAGTCACTGCAAAGTTCTTACGTACGAAAATTTTACTTACAAAAAAATACTATTTGATGAACCGATGATATTTGGAACATTATTCCAGTATTACTCCTCGATTTATTTGATCATTATGCGACATGATGAATCTTTCTATTATTATTTTTTCTCAATATAAAAATTCATTTTAATAATTTTTCTACTCTCATCTGAATGACAAGCATGAAAGACTTGCTTCTTTAATCATTATTTGAAGTATATTCTCTTCATATGTCACTAAAAATTGTGTAAATGATATACAAGTAATGGAATGCCTTGATTTTTATTTCTCAAACACTCAATAATCATTTCTAAAGTTATTGTTTCAAATTGGTTTAATCAAAATTTGAAGTTTGTTTGCAAAGCAATTTAAACATATACGTATTTTAAAATTTATTTTTCAATGGCCCGGATGAGAGTGAGTTGGAGCACTACCGCAATGTGTTTAGACTATTGCTCACACGGTCCATAATAATATGACTTTCCTGTTTACTGCATTTTAATGTAAATGCTTTTGCTATATATAGACATTAGAAGTAATTAGAAGATAGTTATTTTTTTATTTCGCAGTGAGTATTCGTGTTGTGGCTCAGAGAAAGAAAAACTAGTAATCTTGTTGAACCTACATGAATGGCGGATTGGGATGTGGGTGTGGATGAGTCATCGTCTGACTTTTATACCTATATACACTCACACCCTAACATATGGGAAGTTTTGAGAAACTTATTAAAGAGGAACAGAACTGTAGAATCTGTTTTTTTTTCAGGAACAGCCCTTTTGAGCAAATTTTCCAAAAACATATATTTCGATCTGAGAAAAAAATATAAGGTGTTCTGGTCTGCTATGGTCTCTTTGTCTTGGTGCTTTTTAACTACTTCTCTTTTTTCAATCTCTATGTACTATATGAAATTCCCTTACTTCAACAACTAACTATGGCAAATCTTAAATCACAAAATACAAAATATGATGATGATAATAATGAGCATCTACCAATAATTAAATATCCTCATCTGACAAAATTAAATCTTATTGGTGCTCATGGTGATTATATTGAACAGTTTCTTTTACATTCAAAATCAATTTTAACAAATTATATCTCTGTATCGGTTAAATATTACAATCTTTACATGGTTCCACAAGAGAAGAAACTAGAATTAATTAGGCGAAAATTGAATATTTTCATCTAATTGATCAAAACACTCTTTCAAAAGACTTTCTTAGATATTTTCGTAATTATAATTAAAGTTTTCTTCAGTCACAGAATAAAAACAATTGCAACTTATACTAACTTTTCAAGAATGAAGGAATACTATTGCAGCAAAGAGAACGTTTCTTTATTAACACAATAATATCAAATTAAAAGAAATATAGAATCGTAGTTCGTTTAATTAGATGTACGTATACTAAGAATATGTTGCGATTGACGGGAGATAACTACAATAAATTTTCAGTCCTACAGCACCATATTTAACAAAAATATACACCAAAGAAGTGTCAAAAAATAGCTCAATACTACCTTCTAGTTTTCTCTGTGGGTCTTCATTCTAGTCATTTGATTTGTTTTTGTTTGAAAGAGCATGTCATGGTCCATGCCCTCTCGTGGCCCTTTTTTTTTNTTTTTTTTTAATTTTTACTTATTAAGAGAAGAAAAGGAATGACAAGTTGAGAGACTCAAAAACAATTCTAAAAAACATGGCGATGTTTCTATAGGAACGTTCTCATTTATCATACTAAAAAGTCTTATTTTAACAAGAGACTCACGTCCTACGCACAAGTTTTCAAAAAAGAAAGAAAAAATATTTGATTCTACCTTCTACTCTGATAGAGTTCTACTGGAAATACTTGAAAATAATTTTTGATATTTTGTAGAATAGGCAGTGAGAAAAATCTTCTAAAATTTTCTCGTTGATGGAAGAACAGATGAACGGCTATTTTTCTATGAATTTTTCTCAATTTCGACCATTTTTGGCAAAGTATTTTTTTTTTGAACGGAGGCAGAGGGAGGAGGCTTAAATGATCAAAGTAAAAAATTCTTAGACAATCCGTTTTATCAACATAATAAAGAAAATATTGTACGAATGACATATGATCAAAGATTTTATAAATAATACTAACAAGTGAATTGAACTATTTTGTAATCTCCATGATGCTCCTTCGAAAAACAAACCATTCACCTAGACTTTATCAAAAACAAAAGCAATATGAGCTTGGCCATAACATGTTACATGCATCAAATCATCTGATAAACAATGATTGTGAATTATTCTTTTGTTTTATTTAACTTCAGTTATTGAAAACTAGCAAACATGATTAGTGATCTATTTATTCGAAAAAAGAACATTCTATTATAAATGATATTTTATTTTTTTTGCTTACTGATAAAAGAAATTTGAAATGCTAAAATAATATTTAGCAAGATTAAACCAAAAAGGGTGTAGGTGATTGGGTGCGTGCATGTTGATCTTTTATAAATTCAGACTCACACCCCGAAAAGTTGAAGTCCCCCAGGACTCTCCAGGAAAACATATGATTCCATGTATGGTTTTTTTTTTCAAAAGGAATATTATCGACTTCAGCATTACGAATATCGAAAAGGGTGTGGGTGTGAGGATCTGAAGTGCGGATTTGAACAAAAACTTCAAACACGCCCACACTGAAGAGTAGAACGAACAAGAGCTACAAAATATACACACACATCAGCATGAAGACATATTGTAAAAACAATAGATTTTTATCAAGCAAAAATTTCTAAAGCTTTTACAGTCGCTGTTTTTTTGCTAATAAGAATATTTTACCTTCCGAACTTTTTATTTTCGCTATTGTTTATTTTCGCTCTTTTTCTTTCGCTGTAATAATTTTCGCGCTTTGTTTTTCGCTGAAAATGCATTTCGCTCTTATAATTTTCGCTCAATCGACATCATATCCATTTGTGTGCAAAAAGACAGTATTGAAGACAACTTTTAAATATGATCTCGATGAAAAGTATTGGGAAAGTTTTTAAAGGAAAATAAAATAAAAGAAATCTTCAAGAACCTATGAGCGATTCCGAGTCCAAAAAAAGTACATCTGCGGATTTCGATACGATTCTAACAACACAGAAGGAGATTCCGATACAGTTTTAAAAACATGAAAAAAAGATTTCTATGCGATTCCGATCCGGTTCCGAGTCTAAAATAACCCATTACTAGTTCTTACACTTATAGCCATTTCAGTTTATTTGTATTTATTCACCATTAAGTTGTAATATAAGATAAATACGAATAAAGTAACAGTTTTTGAGCGAAAGTTGAAATCGTATAATGAAGTAACGTCATGAAAAATACTAAAGAATAGCTACCGGATTTCTATATCATTTCTAGTTTCGATATGCTCGAAATCCGTTTTCAGCAAACAAAACAAAAATATATAGATTAAAACGCAAGACTATGATTGAATACATCAACTGATTGAGAAGAAGAATTGGAAGTATGTATGTATAGTTCAAAGAATTTTCGAGAAACCGAATTCTAAAAATTAAACGAAGTAGGTGATTGGAGTGGTTATTTCGTTTCTGAAAACAAAGTTAACGCTTTCAGCGTCTTCGTATATGCAGATTGCTGACAATGATAATTGATCATTTTGTCAAGATAACTTGTTGAGGCACTTAAGCTTTATTTCTTTTATCGAAATGGTTCAATGTCCAAAGAATTAAATTGTACTCCAAGTATTGCAGAGTTTTTCAAAATAATGTATAGTATCTGATAGTAGCTTAAATATATGAAAACACTTTACCGTGCCAAGAAGTACTTTAAAGTACGATAAAGTACCGTAAAGTAAAAAAAGTACCAAAGTACGATGTTTCCCCTTCGTGAGTAATCCTATGGGCTTTTGTTTTTGTTTTGTAATTGTCTAAGTGACAATGCATGCTGATTAAGAATAAAGTTGATCATTGAAAAGCTTTGACAACACATAATTTAAGAAACATTATGAAAATTCGTCTTAAAACACTAACATATCGTTCTATCTACAAAATGAACTTATTCAACACCTTTAAGATCTTGGTCAAATCAAAGGTTTTGATAATAATCTAATAAGATACCTATTATTTCGATAACTGATATAAAAGTACTAACGACGCAAAACTCTTTTATTTTAGATTCAGTTGCAATCCTTTAATGTAGCTTTTGGTAGTTCTCAAACCTCAATACGGTAACTATTTATATATTTTATGAGATTTAGATAATTTACAACTACTAGTCATGATTTATGGAGGTTCCAAATTTCTGAGTGCATACATTTAAACACTCTGTTCGCTTCTCATTTCACAAAATGCATGTTTATCTTTCAAGGACTTTTTTCAGAAATTATCTCGAATTTGTTATCGAAAGATCAATCACATTTAGTCAAACAATATTCAAACATTTCATTATGCCTTAGCTAACTTTCATTATCAAACGCATCATTTTACGATAAGTTCTTTGATTCGATCAACACTATATAAACCACTGGTGAGTGTGGTAGATTTTGATGGTTGTGACAACAAAAATGCGTTTTTCTTCTTTTTATAAATCAATGCCACAGTTTAGATTGAAATCTTTCCAAAAAACGTGACAAAATAACATATTTTTAACATAAGAAGTATTAAATGCGAATATTTTTCTTCGGTTACATATTATATTAGAAATAGATGAGAAATATAGTTCACTCAAAAAAAATACAGATCATTTGAAGTAATTTCAAATGGTTGTGTAATACTCGATTCTATAAATATGGCATTTTTTATTCTCTTTTTTTTCAGAACACTTGAATAAAGTTTTTACATAACATTGCATGCTCTTTCTTTTTCTTCTTCATTAGTTTGTGTCCTTAATAAGTCTTCTCGGCGTTTGTTTGATAGTAAAAAGAAGTTTTATTTGCCATTGTACGATTATATGGCTGACAAATTTATTCGTCAATTGACACATAACACTGAGACTTTCGAACGAAATTGGTCTTCAACGTTCGATCGTTTAAACGATTTCTTCATCGATTGTGAAAACGAAAATGTTGACGTTCAAGATTATAGAATTAAAGCATTAGATGCTCTGGTTGATTATATACTCGCTGATTCGCCAACTGAAAAAAAAGAAACGCATGATGCGAAATCGGTTTTTGTTACACGAGTTGTGTTGCTATGCGAGCCAGATCCACAACCGTCGTTGGTTGATCTCGTACGCATCTTACGACGTATTCTCGATTCACCAAATGTTTTCAATGGATGGTATCTTACTTTTATAGAATCCATTTACCATCAATTTAATCTTGGTACATATTTATCAGAAAAACCTTCAACAGATTTGATTGCATCGATTCTTAAAAGTTTTGAAAAGCAATCATTTTTAAAGGAAACATCAGATACAGAATGCGAAAGTAGATGGAGAGATTTTCTGGTGACCTATATGTTTTCATCATTGGGAAGTATAAGTAACAAGTTGACTGGCGAAGAAACAATGCTCGCCATGCGACCTGCTTTTCAACAACTGTTTCAGTAAGAAACTAAGAAGAAAAGTTAATTATTTTGAGTTTTCTTTTTCGGAAAGTCTTTGAAGCGATATTCATTTTTACATCAGACACTGAATCGAGCTGATTTTCTCGTGTTCAGTGTTTGAGAAACATCCATATGAGATTTTAATATTTTATTTGTATTGTTAATAGACGTGCTATTCGAATGTGTTCCAAATCTAATATTTGGTTAGAAATTGGCGAATCATTGCAAAAATCATTACCAAGTCTTTTCAATTGTTTTGATAATCCAGCTGATGTATTAGTAATTATTGAATGCAGTGATGTGTTATTATCACAGGACTTTATACGATCCCTTTCCAGTTCATACAAGGAGAATGTTAATCAAGTCAAAACAAATTTTTCCCATATTTTAAAAATTATCGAACGACTTGTCTTAGCCAATCGTATTGGCGATGCTAGAAATATTATTGATGATACAATTGATGTACATTTTAAGACTGCAGTTGATATTAGTACATTACTTCAAATGTTTATTCGTTTATGTCCACAACTAAATGTTGATTATCGAAATGAATTCTGTGACCAAATCATTTTTCCTCTATCAATAAATTTGGCAAGTGAAAAATGTAATAAAAAATTGGCACCACTTTTATTCGATTTTGCTCTTGTCATACTTGATTTAAATGTGATCAAAGCACCAAAATGTGCATTGGAACTACTGGAAAAAAAAGAATATTATCCATGGAAAGAGTTAGCTCCAAAATTTGCCCATCTCATTCGATCATGTGCTGCCTATGACATTATTGATAGTGAGGATCATTTTGCTGATATTAATTATCTTGATAACATTATCAGATTGGCTGCTGAACGATCTGAAGTTAATCAAACTATCGTTCAAGCTACTCATGATGAAGCATTACGAGCTATTCTTCGTTGGCTAGGACCTGCTACAAGTATCAATAAGATGATATGGTGTTCGCATGTCTACAGAATGGGACAATATTTGCTAGATTTGATTGATCAAAGACAAATAACTATTGAAATATGTGCTCAACTGATTGAAGCACTTAACAAAAGAATATCCAAAAGCGAAGAAGATGAAACGAGTGATGGGCTTGAAAGATTTTTTACTGTGAGTATATCTACATATATACAAAGTTCAATATATATGTCGGTACTATATTTAGAACGTAACATCTAAATTAGCCACTTACCTACAGCAACTCAAGTCACTTCCTGAAAACATTCATCGTGAAATAGTTTCCTTTATTTTAGCTGCTCTAGCTTTACCATTGAAACGTGAAAATGGAGAAATATCATTTGAAAAGGAAATGGCTAATACTATCTGGCTTGTAATCGGCGAATTATTAACAAGTGAAAAGGAGGTTCGCATTTATGAACCATGTATCAAACGAATACATTCACTTGCATGCGACGATCGAGAAGAAGATTTCTTTGAATGGTGGTCCAATTTTTGGCAATTCATGGGTTTAAAAATACCTGATATGGCTAGTGAGTATGCTGAAGAATTTCTAAGTGATGTTATTAATCGCAAGCGCTTTGATCTCTTTACAATTCTTCCTGTAAGTAAAACTGGATATTTTCTGTAAATCATTTCACTAAACTAATCTAAAAATATAATAGGATGTCTACTTGAAACGACCAGAACCCTTTCATACTCGACTCAATGAATTGATCGATGGCATTTTCAGTAGTAACCAAGCGTATTCAATTTCTATGTCACAACTTTTTTCGATGATTGGCAAAGAGCATCCAGAGTTAATAACAGTAAATCAAGTCGACCGAATATTTGCTTCAATGAAAATTAGTTCGAAAAAATCGAATGATTTTATTCTACTCTTTGAAGCATTAGGTTTCGTTGCTAATACACAACCTAGTCTCTTCCATAAACATCGTGCTCAACTGTTACACCATGTTTCTGAAAAACAAAACATATCGGCTTTTCAGTGTCTTCAGCAATATTTAGTAGCATCGACTATTGTCGACGAAGGAAAATCAGCCAATGAACATCTTACAATTTTAATCAATCTTCTTAAAGGAAATCCTAAAATGAAGAGTGATACTCGAACACAAATCTTTCATGTTTGTCAATTAATCGGCGTTATGAATAAACAAGCATTGAAATCTAAACGAACAGATTTGATGGCATTTAAGTCGTACAGTGAATGTCGATTGTTGCTCGATTTTATTGATGGAGAAAAACTGACTGAAGAAAATCAAGAAGCAATCAATCGAACGCGACAAGAAATTGCTCAAATGGAAAAACTGGTCATTAAAACAGGAAAAGATGTTCAAAACATTACAAAAGTTGTCAAACGACAAGAATTGAGCGTAAGTTTTGTGTTTCATCTAGAGGAATTTCGAACTAACACCAGTATAATTCTTCTTATTATCATAATTGATAGGTTTCAAATCTCAATACACGTGTTAATACAGTTGACACGCGCTTGAATGATGTTAATGAGCAATTAAAAGAACATACAAGCGAAATTGAACGTATCGATGCAAAAACATTAAGTTATGTTCCTAGTGAATGGGGTAGTCAAGTAAGCAAATTACTTAATCATCGATCAGATAATGATTGGCGTTTACTTGGCAAACGTTTTGGTTATTCAAAAAGTGAATTGAGACATTGGTCGATGCATGCTGATCCATGTATGTCACTACTCAATGAATGGTTTATGACAAATAAAGCTGATGAAGCTACTTATGGACTTGTAAAAATGCTCGATGACATTGGACGAAAAGATGTTTCAAAAATTATTAGACAGGCAGCCACTGCTGCTGATAAATTGATTCCAGACGACATGCCATTCGAAATCAAACGTCTTCCACCTGTCTTTCTCTCATATCAATGGGGAACTCAAAAAGCTGTAACAACACTTAAGCAAAACCTTGAAGAAGCTGGTTATGCTTGTTGGATGGATATTGGACAAATGGGTGGTGGAGATAAATTATTTGCTAAAATTGATGCTGGTATTCGTGGTGCTAAAGTGATAGTATGTTGTATGAACTCAGCGTATGTTGAATCGGACAATTGTTCTCGTGAAGTTCATTTAGCTATAAGTACTGGTAAACCGTTGATTCCTCTACAAATGGAAAAACTAAAATGGCCACCAGAAGGTGCTCTTGGTCCGATTATGAGTGAATATTTGTATATTCGATTTTATGATCGTAAATCAAACTCTGATAACTATTGGCCTGCAGATAAATTTCCTGAATTATTAGGTCAAATTCGTTATCATGTAGCACCTAATCTTGATATGATTAGTTCACGATATCAAAATTGGTTTTTACCTCGTATTACTAATTTGATATTTCTTCAACCAACAACGACCGAAGGTAAAGACAAGCAAATTTCTTTGAAAGACAATACTCCACTCGATGTTGTTCATCCACAAATCATGATTTCTTATCAATGGGATCGTCAAACTGATATCATTGCATTGTACAAACGACTCACAGAATTAGGTTATCGTTGTTGGCTTGATATATTTCAAATGGGCGGCGGCGATTCATTGTTCGAAAAGATTGATGCTGGAATTCGTAATGCTAAATGTATAATTGCTTGTGTTACACCTAACTATACAAAATCGACGAATTGTCGAAGAGAAATGTCCTTGTCTGATGCACTCGGTAAATCTATCATTCCATTATTACTCGAGGCAACAACTACATGGCCACCGCCAGGTCCTATGGCACTTATTTTTACTGATAAGTCCTATATTGATTTTTGTCCTACAAATGGTAATTATCAAAAGAATGATATATGGTCATCTCTAGAATTCAACAAAGTGCTCGATCAATTGAAAAGCATAGTACCTGAAGTTCAAACAAAAATGGCTACGAATTCAATCGATATCAAACCACAATCTATGACAGTATCAACCCCTATAGAAAATGGCAACCAGCCAACACAAACTGGAAGTGCAGCAACTATTTCACCAAGTCAATTATGCTGTATCTTATAAATATTATGCACAATTTTCATTTATTTTATGTAAGGTGTGGGGATGGGTATTTTTATTTAATTTAACATCAGAAAATACAAAGAACAATTTTGTTGCCGTTGCTTAATTTTGATCACTGATTAGCTATTTTACGAAGCGTCTCGCACGATGATTTGAGTGACTTCAATTCTTTTGTAAGTTGATCTAGAGGGTGTGGTTGTGATTCTTCTTTGAGCTACCACCCACAAGCACACACACACCAACACTCACACATATATCTTCACACAAACACTCCACACCCTTTTCTATCACTTACTTCATCCGATTAGAAAAACAAGATATACCAAAAAGGTACAGCGTGAAAAGCTCTACCATCTTCATGACTGCCTATTTTATAGTCGCACTTTTTGTTTTGAAAATGGACAAAATTTTGAGCGGTCAAATTTCGATCCTGGCAGGGATGCACCAGTAC
The DNA here is from genome assembly GCA_900239745.1 of Rotaria magnacalcarata. Taxonomy (NCBI): domain Eukaryota; kingdom Metazoa; phylum Rotifera; class Eurotatoria; order Philodinida; family Philodinidae; genus Rotaria; species Rotaria magnacalcarata. Next base: position 10,158 of record OENM01002174.1, on the reverse strand, counting down.
CAGTATTACTGGTTGTATGGGTACCAGTATTTCTGGTTTGCCAGGATCATCGGTGTCAACACGCACCAGTATTAGAGGTGTTAGTTAGTATAACTCTCAATACTGGTGCGCGTTGACACCGATGATCCTTGCAAACTAGAAATACTGGTACCCATACAATCAGTAATACTGGTACTGGTGCATCCCTAGTACATGTGCGTTTTGCTTTAAACTTTATTTTTCAATATTCATATAGTGTATATTCACAGAAAAAGAAGTTAATGTTTTTCTTTGTTCTTCTCTAATTCTTTAGTCATAATTTCGGACATTTTGAATTTTTGTGCTTTACCCGTTGGAGTCATAATGAATTTATCAACAATTCGCATATATGTTGGTATTTTAAAGAAAGCTAATCTGTCTTTAAGAAAATTTCGAATATCTTCTATGTCACATTTGGGTGCATCAGGTTTTAATCGAATCCAAGCACACACATCTTCATCGTATCGTTCACTTGGAATAGAAAAGACTTGTGCATCTAGTACATGTGGATATTCAGCAATTATATTTTCAATTTCAACCGGATAGATATTGACGCCACCACGAATAATAATTTCCTTTTGACGCCCAACGAAATAAACATAACCATTTTCGTCCATTCTACCCACATCACCTGTTTTAAGCCATCGTGAGGGTGTGATTGTCTCTTGTGTTTTCTCAACATCACCATAATATCCACACATAACTGAATGACCTCTGGTCCAGATTTTACCTGACGCACCAATGGGTACTGTTTTGCCTTGTTGATCCACAACTTTTAGTTCCAAACCTGGCATCGGTTGTCCGATCGATGAAAGACGTCTCTTATCATCGTTGTCACCAGCCCACATACTACACGTGATGATACCGGCGGTTTCAGTCATTCCATAAGCTTGTGCCATACGTGTGATTGGAAACTCGTTTTCTAATTGACGTAAAAAGTCAATGTGCATTGAGCTTGCTCCTGATAAACCGAAAACTAATGAACTGAGATCGTATTTTTTCCGATCTGGATGGGTTAATATATCACGAAAGATAATCGGTGCTCCGATCAGTGCAGTACATTTCTCTTCTTGTATGGCGCGCATAGTAGTAATTGTATCGGGCAGAACAGCTGGAAAAGTCAGATGACATGGAGCAATTGCTCCATGTCATCTGAGGGTGTGGGTGGGTGTGGGTATGGGTGTGGGTGTGGGTTTGGGTGTGTGGGTGTGGGTGTGGGTGTGTGGGGTGTGTGGGTGTGGGGTGTGGCTGTAAGGTTTTTTCTCTTAAGTGAGAAAGATGACACCCACACCCACACCCTTCCCACTAAATTCGGTCCACGCATACCATATCGTGTTAACTTACTTTCTTTACGTGATAACAATACATGTAAACGACGCATATGCGAACTATTTGCTTGTTCATAGGCTGCTTAATAAATTAGATCAAGTGGTGTACCACCGGCTTGATTTGGAATATTTAAACATGAATCTGGTGTATGTTCAACAATGAAATCAAAACCAGAGTCACTTACAGATGCTTGACATGAATAATGCAAACATGTTTGACCTCGATTGTCTTTTAGATCAAAATGTGCACAATTTTTTTATAAGTACATGGAGCATTGATATCGAATAATGTTTATTGATTAAGATTGAAAGTGCAGATTGATTATTATATTTCGTTGAGCGTTCATTGATATCAAAAAAATATTGACACATTAATTCAATTTCTTTCATATGAATTGGTTCATAGAAATGAAGATCTAAGTAATAGATTAGATATAAAAAGCGAATTTTGTTTTTTTCTTACTGAGCGTAGCTCCCATTTTAACAACTCTCTCAAGTATAGTTTGTGTTTGTGAGCATACACTTATAGGCATAGGTTTGTCAGTAATTAATAAATACTGTGGTTTTAAATTACGTTTTAAACGATTGAATAACTGTCGACAATAGTTGATCTAAACCTGGATAAAATTCATCGACATTTTTCGCATTAATTGTTCGACCACCAATGCGAAATTTTAACGATTGTTCTATCAGATGAGATGGTTTGGTATAAACACTTGATATAGAGATGTATTTTCCGATGCCATTGTTTGTAAACCGAAAAATAAAAATTATGTACAGGAAAATGGTTGATTTTAGTCTATAGAAAGTGTTTTCTCCCTGTTTTGTAAATACGTAGTTTCACTAACAAGTCATAGTATTCAAACATACATCGTTGTGAAAGAAAAAGAAACTGTCGCATTTTCCCCCACTAATGTCTCTATATTTGTATTTTTAAGTGTTGAACGATTGACTTGTAAACGTCAACTTTATTATAGAAGCCATTGTCGGGTACATACAAATTTATGACCGTAAGAGTAGCACAAGTATCTTGATGTAGTCTGTTCTTTTTAGGAATGAATAAGACACAAGCAAAAAAAAACGTTCTTATTGAAGTTTCAAATGAATGCTTTTTGTCACTAAAAATGTGTACGACCTGAGGACATTTTAAATTTACATACAACGAAGAAGTCATGATATATTTTTTATTGTGATACCTTACTGACCAATGTATAGCCTTTATCAAATCTGAACGCTTTTACAATTTGTCATCAAGAATAGTAGGCATTTGAAAAACCAGAAAAATGTATATTTCCGTCAATGGGAATGATTTGACTGAAGTTAACATTGCTCTTGAAGAAAGTCATCTATTGATTCGGTATATATCCCATGAGATTTCGAAGTTTCTCGATTTCTGATTAGACGCCTTCCTCTTTGTGAAAGATTTCTCATCATATTTATCTTTGAATATCTCTTATAAACATTTATTTAAAGATTTTTTTAGTAATTGAAGTTTTTTCGTATAATTTAATAAATGTACGCGTATGTGTTATAATATAACATCGAACGATGAATGAATGAATGAATGAATGACGGAGAAAAGAAACAGGTATGATACTGACTCATGCAACTTAACACCAAACAAACAGAAATCGATATAATAAAAGAAAGAAACATCAAACAAATGCGAATACAACATACACCAAATTGCAGAGACTCCATTCCGATAAGTTAGGTTTAAATGTCATGAAAAGTTAAAGGAACAAATACACGTTTACATTTAAAAACAAATCATGATTGTAGTTTTAACTTATTTATGGGTATGAGTATATTCTGAACCCATATTGACACATCCTTGAAAGACAATTTCAGCAGCTCAAAAAATGTACAGAAGAAAACAAAAACAATTCACACAAATACTTGACGAAATATTTATTATAATCATAAATACACAATATACATCCATCTACTTTTATTTACAACAATACAGTTCTATTATTATTATATTCTGTAACAATTGACGTTATCTACAGTTTTGATGGCTAAGATATTTGTACCAAATAAAACAGCGTTGTTAACCATTTCTTCGCATGAACGCTTTGCCTTTACTTGTCCATCTTTGCTAACATGTATAAGACGTGACTTTGCAGGATCGATAACAAGCCATTCGTTATATTTGAGTACACAGAGACGCTTTACCCATTGCCCATAATGAAATGATGCATTAAATGTCGTTGACCAGAGTGGATCGAATGTTGATGAAGATCGAAGTTCTATGCGATTTTTGTTGTTGGTTCTGTTTTCTATTATTAAAGTAAGTGTTTCATTGTTATAAGCAATATTGTAGATACGCTCGTCGGAGTTAAAAGTTTGAGGAGATTTCCATTGTTTCATGAATTGAAATGACGATAAAAGATGGAATTGGAAAATATTAGAATCTGATTCATACGTCGTTAGAAATAAAGTTGAGTTGGAGCATGTGCAAGATAACCATCGTTTCTTCTCGATCGTTTGAATACATTCAAGCGATGTTAGATTTTCATTCATCATAAAGACTCCATTTTTGCCGGTTATGATAATAAAACTGTTCAATGTCGATGACCAACACATATCAGGAATTTTATCATATTCCCATGGATATTCTTTTAAAAGAGTCAATTGTTTATCATATAAACATAAATTTGGATATTGATCTATTAATAAAAAATGATTGTTGCTAGTCATTGCAGGCGAATTATCTTCGGAACAATCAATTGTTCGATAAGGTGACGAAAGAGTTGATATATTAAGTTCATTCGATGTCCATTGTTCAATATAAACTGAATTTTGATTAATAACTAAAGGATCAACATCGACTACAATGCCATTCTCTTCAAATTGGTTAACGTCACGTTTGATATCATTAATAGTTGCTTTCAATGAACAAATATCATCATGTGTAGCTTCTTGTTCTCGAATAAGTTCATTTGTTTTTAATTTTAATTGATGAATTTTTTTTCGTTTTTCACCAGCTTTTTCAACACAACGTTGTTGAAGTTCTTGACATTTTTCTTCATAAAAACGATCAATTATAGTATGACAATCTTGACGCCATTTATCCAACTTCTGACGACATTTACCAATAACTTCATTAACATTTAATGACGACAATTGATTATCAAGAGTATTTATTTCGTCGGCAAGAGGATTCATTTGTGAATTTATTAAATCAACATGTTCTTTCAAATGATCAGGACAAAGATTCGTGTTACAACAATGAAATAATGCTCGCGATTTACGTTTGCATGTTTCGATAGCACACGATAGAGACATTATCTTATCGAAATAGTGATTTTGTTTTGTCAGTAAGTGTGCCTATGTATATATAGATAGCATTCAAAGGAAACGAAAAATGAATGACGAGGTCCAACATGACTAGTCAAATATGTACAATAACCGTCAGGCCAAGTATAAAATGTCATGCCTATCCATTGTTTCGTCCAGAATAGTCAGTGGGAAACAAAAGCAGATGAAAAATTGGTTCGAGTATACGGTCCGATAAATAGCAGAATAACGCTTAGTCATTGCATATTTAATCAAGATTTCCTATGATTGCTTGAGAAATGACTGCATGTATGGATAGAGGAATCGATCTTTCTTTTATTGCCTTAATCTAACGTAAGAGAAGAAATTTGCCTGAAAAAAAAATTGAAGTTTGCTCATGTTTACATGAATCCTACTAATATTGAATGATTTCCGTTGGTCTCGACAGTGTTTATATAGAAAAAGTTTTATTCTATATTTCTTTTTCATTTAATAGCTGACGTCACTATTATAAAGCATTTCGAAATATTCTTTTGCAGGTATTCTACCAATGGATACACAAACTCATTTAGAAGATTTAGCAAACGAAATTTTCTTCGAACTATTTGATTATTTACATGCACTTGATATTTTCACTGCGTTTGCTTCGTTGAATAAACGAATTTCATCGATTTTACGATCGATTCCACTTCGTATTGTTATTTCAAAAACTCATTGTCGTAATCAAATTGATTTTCTTTCTTCTCATCTTACTCTTCATATTCATCAAGTTATTTCAATAAAAATAAGTGATACAATTCGTGATGATGCATCTATTATTAGTTTATTATTCAGTCGACACAATTTTATTAATCTTCAATTTTGCAGACTTACGACAATCGATCGATCAACGAAACTTGATAATGTTATTAAACAAATAAAAACTTTTGATAAACTTGTTTCATTGAATATTTTTAATCTAACCGAGAAAACCATGAATGCAGTTGATAAATGTGAATTAACCCAAACTATGTTAATGCACCAGTCATCTTCTCTTCGTTTAATTGCTCTCCGATATGGTTGTGATTATTTTAATATTTCAGATTATATCTCACTACCTCCAAATGTTACATCATTGCATTTATATATAGCTGGTTTAAGTGCAATCGTATCTGTTCGTTCAGTGATAGCACTTATTCGTCTTTGTCATAGAGTACGCTCTTTACACATAATACTGAAAGATACCAGTTCGATTGACGATACTGATATTTAGTAAGTTATCCGATAGGGCCTGTATTAGTTTGGAAAAGTCGCTGAAAATGAAATATTTTTATTTTGTTTTAGTGATCCAATTACAATACCAACTCTCAATGAAAATGATATTCCTGTATTATCACAAGTGATCTCTTTTGGATTCATACTTTTTACTGCATGGAATAATGATTCGATTGCTTTTATATTGCGATGCATGCCTAATCTTAAGTATTTCTTTTTTACATTTGGACCATGCGCATCACAAAATTTATTTCCTGTTGAACTGCTCGACGGTTATGTATGGCAAGAAATGTTAGAAGTCTATGTTCCATATTTATCGAAATTTGAATTTCATATGTCAATTTGGAAATGTTTTTCGCCAACTGATTTAGATATTGTTATTGATTCATTCAAAAATTTCGTTGGGAAATTTTCGAATTGGCATATGGTTATTGATCAATGGAGACTTCAGTGCGAGAGTTCTGGTAAATAAATATTTAAAAAAGTGAATACAAAGAGCTACAAAAGATCAAAATCTTTCTTGATATTTAAGTAAAAGAGGAAAGAAGGAAATGTTTTGGACAAATAATTCTCTTGGCTGTTCGAAATTTCATTTCTTTAAAATTTTTAGGCGAGTACTTGGTTCTACGCACATTGAACTATCACAAATACAAATGGATAATAAATATATTTATGCCTGCAATCCACAGTGGCTACTTTGACACACGATCAACAATGGAAATAGAAGATGATCATTATCTTTTTTATGTAAATGAATTAGATTTAAACATATACATAGCATCTGAAAGATCACCTATTCCTTGCTCTTCTCCTTTATTTCAACAAGTCAAATGTTTCAAATTAGAATTGCCAATAGTTCCTTCATCATTGTCGAATAGTCTTCTGGATATTGGTAAGAAGAATTTGCTTTTTATATTAATCACTCACTTTGTTCGTATTATTTTGGAACATAATTCTTTTAGTTAATTTTCATCAAATAAGTGATGATGATGCACAAGAAACTGTGGGTGTGGGTGTGTAGGGTTGTGACTGTAAGGTTTTTTCTCTTAAGCGAAAAAGATGACACCCACACCCACACCCACACCCAGTTATTAGAACAGTGGAAAACATTAGTGGTTAATGTTATTGGCTGATCCTAAACATTGGTTTTTTTCATTACAAAGTTCTTTCGTATTGCTAATCAATTCGTTCGCTTCTTGGGTTGCATTCAAAAAAGCATCATGTTTTAATGCGTGAATTTGATGGAAAAGTCCAGTTTGATCATCAGAGTCAAGCTGTGAGCTTGCACTATCATGAAGAACCAAGGAAATACCTGCGACAGCAATCTAATTTAAAGAAATCAACATGAAATGATTGAATGAAAGATGCATAGTTTGTTTTCATACTGTTGTATCAAGTGACGTTTGCAGATCATTGACGCACGACGTCTGAGCCATCTTAATTACATTTGGATTGATAGCACCTACGGCTCGCTTTTTAGCAGCAGCAATAAAAATATTGCATACTTCAGGAATGACACTCAGTGATGCTTTAGACGCTCCCTCTATTCTGCCATGCGTTTGCCGACATTGACCAGCCGATAAATTGATCAACGTATATGAATGATAGATATGAAAATCGTAATATCCACCCTACAAAAAAGGAGATGATCATGACTTAAATTAATACTACACATTATGGAATTATTAAAACATACCTGATAGTCGACGTGCACTACAATACATTTTGTATTGTGGAAATGAGTCCACGATGAACCAGCTGATAACGTCGTTGATGTGGCCGATGTAGTGTTAGCGCACATTGGTGGACTTTTACTATTACCAATAAGTATGCAAGGGGATGCGCCATGGAAAATCAAAACGTACTAGAATAGCAAAAAATTCAATTTTTTTTCTTCGTTCAATCGTGACAAATGAAAATAAGTAATTCTTACATTAGTAACAAGATAAGGAGACGCTGCAGAAAGAATATACAGCGTAACGAAACTATTACCAATGAGCAAACTCCAGCCCTGTACTTGATACCAATATGAAGTTTGAGATCCCCCATACGATGATGCAAACGGAATTAGATGAGGATCACCAGTAGACGAACATTTACCATAAAAACATGGCTCTTTTGTTTGATTTGCCGTTGGTTGATATGGTATCTCTAATAGAACAAAAATAATGATAACGAAGATTTTTTTCAGGTTATATTGCTAGAGAAGAGTAGTAACAACAAGTTATTATCTTAGTGCATCGAGCCTTGTGTTTTAATACTGTCCTATTACAGATTCTAGAACATATTCTTGTCCAAATAAAGGATGTCAACTGAAATGATTTACACATAAGGGTTGTAAATTATAAATTACTTATCAATCATCGACTTTTTAATAGACTATAGTAGGCATTGAAAAGCCATTAGAATTATTAACTCTAAGAACAAGCGTTATTTTGTTTGTCTAAATATATATTGATTAAAGACCCAGTATTAGGGGTAGACCGTTGATTTTAATTTCAGTTCATTAAGTGGTTTTACTTAACACTTAATATTAAATTAACGTACAGTGCCACCCCTACTCGTGAATTCTCGCATTATCCATGCAAAAAATGGACTAATAATCAGATTAAAAACTATTATAATGACACTTTTTTATCTCGTTTCAATCAACTTTTTCAACCTTAAACGACAGATTATTTTTGATTTTGATTTTATTTTAATCGATTATAATAATTTTGTAGGTAATCAATTAAAATTGATTAAAATAAAATCAAAATCAAAAATAATGTGCCTTTTACAGTTGAAAAATCTGGTTAAAATCATATTATAATAGTACCATTAAAACAGATTTCTAATCTCATAAAAATCAATTATAATCATTTTTTTACGGTTTTGTTTCACATGGGTACCAATGTGGTCATAGCGTTATGTGTTATTATCAAATGCCTATTCCCTTCGAAGGGTAAACAAAAAGAACATTTTTCTACCTATTTCTTTTCTTATGATCACCTTTTCGAGGCGCAATAGGAGTAGTTGAAATGATATTGATTAAGAACAATCGATATAAGTATTCACACGTACCATGGACATAAATTTAACACACAATCTGTGTAAGACATGCAAATTCAATCCAATATCTTTATGCCGCATCGGTCAGAATCGAAGATTTGTGAACGGAAAAGTAAGATACTATGGCGTCGCTTATCCTATGTATACTTGTGATGTTAATGTGAATTTCTTACAAATCAACGGAATGCAACCAATTCTGGTGAGTTTATTGAATTGCATGAACACGTTGAAGAAATTTCACAGTTTACCAGTCATATCAAATTGATTGATATAAGAAAAAAGCTGTAAGCTCTCGATAGATTTTAAAAAGCTGTTTCTTATTAGTATAACCGTGGCGCCGAAATACATTGCCCTATCTCTACACTCGTGCTATCTATAAGCTCATTGCTGACATTAGAATGAGCACACTAGTAGTAAGTGTCTGAAAGGTGATACTATAATTAATGCGATGCAAAGCATATCATTTATGTAATCCGTCGGGTGTTTTCTTTTTCTTTTTTTTTCTCGACGCCGGCATCTTTTTCGTCCTTTTGTGACGCGATGATCTTGAGAACACAAAGTCGTAGAAAAGTAGTTAAAACGTCAGATCGAAGTATCGAGATTGAACTTATAACACCTGTTTCCAAATCTTCAATCTGAAGTTCCGTTCTCTGAGAAATTTATATCCAAAATGACGCAAATGAAAGAAATTTGCTCCGAGATAATTAAATTGACGTCATAAACATATGTTACACACTATTGTCTATTCATTTACAGCAGATCTAAGATAATGAATCATGGAGAAAATGAATCGATCAATCGAAATCGACCCTTAAGAATGTATCGCTAAGTAAAAATAGAGTTTTCTCAGTGATGAATTACATTATGGCTATACAAAAACAACATTAACATCTATCAATTGAAGATTTTTCGCACGAGATACGGATTCTTGCTTCGCATCACATTTCGTATACGACTGAAACTCCAAAAAACCATACAGTTTCAGTTCTAAATTTACGGATCACCAACACCGTTTTATAGGAAAAAACAACCTGATTGTTACAACAACACGTTCACTAATTCTAAAATTCAATCACAGATAATTATACCTATCAGCATCACCCCCAATTTGATACACTAAGCTATAAAATTCCTTCGCTTCTTTTAAAGAGAAAGTAGGAGAACGCAATTTTGCTAGCTACAACTGATTCTCCCCATTTTATACCAGTACACTTTCTTACATGCG
>OENM01002173.1:0-12048 GCA_900239745.1 Rotaria magnacalcarata | reverse complement strand
ATTCATGTAAACATTGTTTATGTGCAGTTAAGATGTATATGACATTATCATCGATACCTGTTAATGTAATACGATCCGGTTTACATCTTGAACATCAATTATTTTCGTTCTTTTCGAAAAACTCCTCTGACTTACTTTGTAAATTGTGCAATAGGGAAACCATTCGACATATCGACGTGCTTGATTGGCCCCCAATATTAATAATAAATGTTCATGATTCTATGAAGAATACAAAATTTCGAAAGCCAGCAGGTGTTGTTTCACTTGGTCAGTTTTCTCACTGGCTTGCTATAGGTGGTCCATCATCATCAGTTTACGACTTAACATGTTTTACTAGTATTATACGATCTGGTTCTAATGATATTATGGTTCGTGTGACTAAAACAAAGCAACGTTGGTCCACAAGTATAAATAGAAAAATGATAGGTGATGGTGAACAACTGAAGCGTCTATATGCTTCAAGCCGTAAGTTTATATTTGCATACCTTTAGAAAATGTATAAAAATAGTGTTGTGAAATAAAGTGAATCGTACAATAGAAGCTGATAATATATTATCTCAAGAAATATTCTGTTTACTCTTTATTCTATATGTTGACGAGTGATGTGTCGTTTATTGAATTTCAATCTATATAATAATAACTATTTCTTTTTTCTTTAGGTATTCTCATTTTTGAACGTGTGGACTATCAACATAAATTTCATTTCATTCAAGCAATCGTGAAGTGTTCAAGTGATACTTGTGAATTTACACATGATAGCATTCCACTATGCATTACTCTGCAACAGTCTTGTTCAATTATTGAAAATGATAACAAATTTGGTGAATTAAATGATCTTCTTCGTGCTGAAATAAAATCATTTTACTCTTGCTATTTGTGTCATGATAAACATGAATCTCTCTTCATTTTGGTCAAACAAATATTTATTTTTAAAACAAATGTAAATAATGATATTGTCGGTTTTCCAATTGTTACACGTGCTGATAATCAAGCATATCCTCAAGAATGTTGTTCTAATTGTAACTGTTCAATTAAAAATGTTGAACTACCCGTCCACAAACAAATCTTCATTAAATGTCCAATATATTTAATAGTAAGACTGCGTGTGAATTATTTTTTTTCATATGAGTAGAGAAAATAACTGGTTTAGAAGATCATCTTAGAACTTTTCAAAATAAAAAACAAATGATTGTCAATATATATATGTTGAAAAAAATATGATATCGTTTGCTAAATAAAATATTTCTTAGACTTATTATATTTGCTCAATACTGTTTTATCACCACTACTATTTATCTCTAAATTACTAAATATGTAGAAACTAGCGAATTCAGTACATCTATAAGATTGCTTGCTTCAATATTACGCTTATGAAATAATCATTAATTCTTTTTTATTTTTAGTACTATGCTGATCGAAGTATTCGACCAAAAGATCTTTTTGAAGGTGACACCACATTAACAGATATCAATAATTTTCAACATTCATATACTCCAACATCATGTTTAATGATTAGCCGATATAGTGATACAATTATTATCGTTAAAAAAGAATCCAACAAATTATTACAGTATACGGGTGATGCATATTCAGTTGCTGCTGATTTATCATACACAAAATTAAATGATATTCTAGATACCAGTCGCACAATTTTTATTTTTTATCGTCAGGTATTTGAAGTTCTAATACTAAATATGACTATAAGTTGTTGAGTATCAGTCGATCATCAGAAATATTCTCATACAAACTGAAGTCTTTGTTTTCTAATAAAAGTAAAAGTTGTATTGACTTTTTCAATAGGAGCTTCATGCATTTCTTTATGAACATTTATATTAGCTTGACTTAAATGATTTTTTTTATCAAACTATATGAATGCTTTTCTTTTAGAATCTCAATGAAACTGCTCAAGGGAAGATGAAGATCGTCTCTCGTACCGATGTTGATGGCGCAACACATTTACTTATTCAAGACGGTGATAGATTCTTTTCGATATGTTTTTCCTATCTCTATTAAATCGGTCAATGCGTTTAATGTTTCATTTTTTAAGATTAAACCGATGACAAAAACAGTGCCAGATAAAACAAGTGCCTGAAGGTTAAATGATGATCGTTTTTTTTTCATTTACTTTTTGTATTATTATTTTTTGTTATTGATTATTGTATTGTTGTATCTTTTTTTGTACTGCACGGATTTTAAATTATCACAATAAAACATCAGATTTTAAAAAACTTATTATAAACTTCTTTAATTTTAAGCTGTTGAACACGTAGATTCAATACTTTCTGAATTATGTTAAAATAGTTCATGTATGTATATATTTATAGAGAATATACGTAGTGATACCTATTTCTTTCTTTCTGCTGCATATATACAGAAATATAGATAAAGTATGGACATGGACTGCACTCCAGATGACGCTTACTCCAGCTCACTTCACATGACCACCAATAAGTGCGCAACGATGGCGCTCGGCTTGATTTGAGAATATTGTTCTCCAATTGTAGCTGTTATGGGTGACTCATGAACATAAGTTTGTTTGCTGCAGTGTTCCGAATGATGCGTGCACCAAGCAAAATCAGAGTGATTGTGTCACGCAATTTTTTTGATTTGCACGCTATTTTGCACTTTTCTCGAAAAAGTAGAATGCACATACTGCACTCTATTATAAAATTTTTCACTTTGTTTCATATTTTTATTTATATTGGCTGTTTCATCTTTAAAATCAATTTTCTTATTTCTTATTTTCTTTGATTCAAGCAAATAGTCTTCTTTTATTCTTATTTCAGATAATGAATGAATAACAGTAATTTAGACATTCTCAAACATCGTTTCTAGAAAATGTTTTAATTCAATCAACTAGATCATCACTTGATCAATCAAAAGTAAACTCAAATGACAGTATTATGACTTTTTTGTTTTCTATTATATGCATATTTGGTGAACTATCGGGCAGTGTTTCTAATAGAAATTTGGAGCAAAGTGTATATCCACAGTTTACCTATATATTTTGAATATTTTTCTACGTTTTCCCAGCAAAAAGCAAAGTGTATTTCAAAGACAGCAGGTGTTTCGTACACTTTGCTTTTGCTGTGTACACCTGCTGTTAGAAACACTGCTATGGGTACACTAGGATAAATGGACCTTTCAATGTTTGCTGAATAACTCTCTCATTTTTTATTCTCTAGACTTGAAGTTTTCGCCGAAGATGCGCCATTCAATTCTTTCCAAAATTTGTATTAGATGTTTTTCTGTTGAAAGTCAAGTGAAGAAATTTAAACAAAGAATATGCAACACGTGCAAAAAGACCATCTCTCAAAGTAATTTTTAAAATAGACTTCGCAAAATTTTTCACGATTACACACAAAATGAAACGAAAGCGAAGATATTTCTGAGTAAATTTAAGTGTGCTCTTTCTCGATACGTAACTCAGAATCCGTTGAAATTGTACTGAAGATCGAAAAATCTGACTTAAAATTCTTATACAAAATGGGTAAAATCAAATATTTGTTGCCAACTGAATTGAATAAAACAATTAAAGGTCAGTGTTCGGCTCTGTTTATGGTATACTAGTCATTTTCCATCAAAATGGAAAAAATCTGAACCCAAAAGATGCTATATTAGGTTAGCTATGCCTCTTTTTCCAGGGGTGCCGAAACTGCTGATTGAAAGAGCTAAATTCTCAAAACTTTGAAAGAAAAGAGGCATATAGTACCCCGTAAGGATAAACTTCAAAAAATGTTCAATTATGATCGATCAATTGAGCTTTTCAAGGGCTACAAAATCCCTATATTGTTTAACTTTCATCGTTATTAGCTGACGAAAAACTATGAAAAAACTATTTTTCAGGTTCGAAAGTTTGCCGTATTATACGTGTTGAACATTCTTTTTTTAAATTTCTTCACTTAACTTTCAACAGAAAAGCATATAATACAAATTTTGTAGAGAATTAAATAGCACATCGTTGGCGAAAAATTCAAGCATATAGAAAAAAAATGAAGGAATTATTCAACAAACAGTGAAATGTCCATTTATCCGGATACATCCGATTGTATGGATATCCAGATGTACAGATAATCCTCATAACTGATTTAGGTTTTTGTTTATCTTGTGACTAAATAGTGATTTACATATGGGTTTTGATTATTATTTATATCTATACATGTACATAAATGTCTAGAGTATGAAATATAAACTATTATTTCTTTTTTCTAGATGCATTTATATATTTTCACTTTGCTGCACTTTGGCTGTTGAAACGGAGTGCAACATCTCACTCTACCTGCTGAAAAAGAGTGCGAGATCTCACCATAATTCGAATTCTCATTCGGAACACTGGTTTGCTGTATCATTTATTAAATTTTTGACGATGATGAGAACGCTTCACTATTGTGAAAACATTCAATCGGAAATAGCATTAAATGGTATATCGACAAAAAAGTATGCATTAATTGAATTAAAATTATTTGTAATTTGGTTTTGTTTATAGAAAGATTTATTTCGACCTTAATTTACAAGACGAAAATGTAAGTCTATCTCATATATATAGATTTTTATATTTATGATCGTTACAATTTTAGAATCTTGTAATTAAAATAACAGATCCCAAGGATCCGTTTTATTATTTTTTTACGAGTATCAACGATATCGAATTGCAACAGTAAGTCATAGCTTACGATAAACATAACTTGACTTTTTGTTTTAGTTTGAAAATAAATAAAAAAATACCAACAAATCTACACCAATATTTTATCGACATCGTTGATTTCATGAAGCTATGTTTGAATGATGATTCCAATGCAACGTATGTATACATTTACATATTATACTAAAATAATAAATCATTTTCAATATTTAGAGAAACATGTACAGTGCTTCAAATAATACCAAGTGATGATGAAAATAATGTTATGTTAAGAATTGTTCAACTGAAGTCATCAAATGTCGTCACATCAATCTTATTGAGAAAACCGACGGACATCGAAATAAAACGACATGTTTTAGAACGATATCAACAATTAGAAATACAGGTGCATGAAGTAGGTGTAATTTTATCTCATTAATTAATTGTAAATATTTGTTGTGGTTGATATAGTTACGCCAATCTCCTGATGAACAAACAGAGGTAAGTAACTCGGCTAGAAGATAGAATCCTATAGCGTACAAGTCTTTCGTACCATATACCCTACCCTACGATAATGTTTGCACTTGCTCGTTTAGAATCAAGGTATTGAAACAGAAAATGTACAAATAAGCCAAACAACAGCACCACCAACAGCAACAACTATTCATGACCGTAACGATCACGACATAGATAGAAGTAAGAGTCCTGTAAAATAAATATGCCTACACAGATATATAAATTACAACAGCCAGAAATAGTTCTAGACGGATATTTCTCTTCGAGTACTTTGGGATGTACAAGAGATATTTGAGTTTGCTAAGTGAAATAAAAAAGCAACAATGTAGTGAGTATATTCGAAATTGATTTCAATATATTGAGAAAAGATATTTCAATTTATAGTGATTATAGAAATTGCAAATATCTGAATATTCTATTTCTAATGTGTAATGAAATATGTCTTAATCTAATGGCATTAGTCAACATCATGCAATGATGTGTTTCCGTTGGTTATCAACAGTCGTTCTTTGCATTGCGACTTTGCCATTAGTCTCGTATACATAACGAGTGAAACGGACGATCGTTTCTTCATCCATTTGTTAAATAGATAGATTAAAGCAAAAGTCTTTAAAGAAACTTATTGTAAGATATTCGCTTGAATAAGAGAGAAACACTACGGAAATTTGTACACAGGAAAACTTATATTGATAATCGATTCATTGCTGTAATGCTGCATTTTTTTATTTTTTTATTAGAGAGCTGGTTTTTCATGGTTTGTCAAAGAGTCGCCGGATGGTTTCCGATCACCGACAAACACGTGAAACTGGAATAAAGACGCAATACTAAGAAGATCCGTATCATGTTCGAGTTTTTCCCTTACAGCAACAAGTTTTGTTCGTCGATGGTATTAATTGTTCGCCAACGGCCTACACATTCTAGTCAGATACAAAGTTGTTCGACTTTGGAAACTTGCGCGTGACTATCTGCTATCTTTACTCGTAGTTTTATGTTTCACGCTTATGATTTACGTCCGTTCGTTTATTTTCCATAATTCACTTGCAATTCTTTCACTTTTCGCAGCTATGAATGTACAATAATCGTAAAATCCTCACACTTACAACGGAGGCTTCTGTATATTGATCGACTGAAATTAATATTCAGATATAATTTGAAATGAATAAATCATAATGATAGAATCCAACAGGATCCTATTAGATTTACATCTGGACACAAGATATCATTTAATCCTCTCTCTTATTCTCTTTTTTCATTTCCTGCTCTTGTTATTTAATAATCGATTGTGATGATTGGCGAAGATAGAATAATTTTCAAGAAATTAATTCTCATCCAGTTGTGCGTATCTAAATAATAATAAAAATTGCCAATTAAATCTTTTTCAACTTTCAATTATACTTGTATTGTGAACGATAAATCTAAACAACATTAAAAAACAAACAAAACTTATGTTTTAACTCACCTGTATTTGCACTTACGCGATTATAACCCTAGATAAGGAAAAATAAATATCATATGTTCTTTGATATATTTTATCATTTCGAAACTTTCGCTAATGAATCTGAATAAAGAACAACGTAATATAATGTTGATTTTTTCTTCGTCGTAAAATTTAAATATTAAGTGATAGTCTTAAAAAATAGTTAAAACTCAATACAGAGTGTTTTATTTAAGCAGAGAACAAAGTTGAGATTGCTATACATAGTAATCTAAATGAAGAATATGAAAAATGATGATATAGGAACTCATCATAAAATTCAGATCTTTGATAGCAAAGATCAATAAAGAGTATCTAAAAAAAAATACTTGATGATTATACATCTATCAATGTTTACTTTTAAATGTTGACTAGTAAAGTCACATCAAAATTATAAAACGAATGAAAATATTTGTTACCTTACTCATATATCTGATTGTTGAACAGCAAATTAGATTAAAAAAAAGATAAAATAAAATAATCGCTGAATTGGTATGTCGCAAAAAAGGCTGGATAAAGAATAGAAAACAATGATTACATTTTATTCGAACTTATTACTAAGTTTAAACTTGAATGATAAATCAAAAAAAAAAACTTATAAAAATGAGAAAGATGAACAACTAATTTTCAACACTCGATTCATTTTTTTAACTATGTTATGAAAAATATTAGATGAGTACATCGATAAATACATGTTTTTCAAACATGTTTACTTGATTCGATGTAAAAGGAATAGATTGATGAGCAACAATTATTTCGAGACAATCTGTGTATTCAAATTGCTNATATTTTTCCTTTCCATATAGAACAAATTCAATTACGATAACGCTCTGCATCTTTTTTTTAGTCATCAAGTACGTGATTGGTGTTGTCGATACTATCGGCTTAAGTGTCATCGGTGCGATGATCGTTGGCAGAATCACGAATACAATTGGAGCTAATACGGCAACAATCACGAGCTGTGCCACAGGCTGTATTCTTCTTTTAATTAACTGGAAGGTGTTCCGAAGTATATTCAGAATACTTAAGTGGTGGTGGGATCGTCGGAACCCGGCGATCCACTTACAGCAATGACTATTCGGTGTTGTTCCAGTTTCTTCCTTGTTCCATGTAACGAACTGGAACAAAAAAGAATAAAAAAAGCAACAAGATCGGTGTTTTTCCCTGTCTCTCTTATTCCCTCTTCCATTCTATACCTTCTCTTTATCTGCAGAATGAAAATACCATAGGAAGAGCAGGAAATATGCTAATGACATGATATCAATACGCATGCTTAAAGTAGTCAATCACGATCAGTTGTTAACCATTAAGTGATCAGCAACTTTCCTCGGCATACTGCAATCAGATTTCCAATAGATAACGAGCATCGAGTTCTATTTGAAAAATTGTTTGACTTACTAGTACAACTCGTATGAACGAATCCTGATCTAAGATAGTCTATGTAAATAGAAATCGGTTACATGCCAAAATATGGGTTTTAACGCCAACAGAAAGCAAATCTTTTGATAATCATGCAATAAAGACAATATCGATTTCAGAAAACTTTACAAATACTAATCTTGGCACATGACATGTACACTCAAGGGTATTAATATATTACTAGACCAAATATAAATAAATATGTTCAGATCTAATTCGCATATGAGTAAAAAAAATGGATAATACAATGTTCAAAATACAGACAAGAAAAAGTTCTACCGGCTAAAATTTGATTAAAATGTAATCATTACAGAGCAATGTACATATTAACCATAAATCGATTCGTCACTATAAACCACATAGAGAAATTTATCTTCATCAGCCTACAATAATATAAAATGCATATTTAGTTTATCGTAATTAATAAAGAGAGCGCCCATCGTCATTGATGTACTTGGTATAATCTATCAAAGCAACACAAATCATTTCCTTGATGATATTTTTATTCTCTCCTTGTTGTCGATTCGGAGTATATGGTGTTTACTAAAAATCAAACCGAATTCTTTGTCAGATTATAAAAAATCAATTTAAATACTGAATACTATTTAATTTTGAAGAGAAGCTTTACTCGTCAAAGCTAAATAATTAGACTAAAATCATTAATTGATTAAAGAAAAAGAAAACTTAAATATTTGAATTAATAAAAGTAAGTGTTTGCATAAACTATTTCATATGATTTTGTTGAATTTGAGTATTCTCTTCATTATTTGATATTTGGTTTTGATTAGTGTATGTAAGTGTCAAGTCGGTAGCCAAAAAAGGACTACCAGGAATCATTTTATGTATCAAGTTGTATTCGATATTCACGTGGAATTGTTAATAAAGAAAATTTTACCATCATTATCATTGAATGATTGCTGTGCCTATGGTTCTTGTTAAGAACGCACACAAGCCGGTGTTATTGGGGGATCTTGAGGAAAAATACATTTTTGTTTAACTATTCAATCTGTATTGAATTTCTTGTGATATTGGACAGATCATATATTTTATCGTATTGAATGATACATTCGATAGGATAGAAACACGAGTCAGTTCATCTAATAGTAATGATTGATTTAGTTTCAATAATCAAATGAGAATAATAAAAACCAACATTAACTAAAGCTGAGAGCAAGGGTGTAGCAGCGTGTGGGTCTTGACCTTCACTTCGCTCACATCGATATCCAATGAGAAATGAGTATCTTATGGCAAAAAGTCAATAAAAAATCATTTGATAAAACATAGTGGAAGATGAATGTAGCATAGCCCTCTGTCACAATCTTGTAATATTATGTCTGATAAATATTTTCTCCATTAGTTTTTTTTTGAACGCATTAAACAAAGAATTTTCAATTGAAGTTATTTTATGCTCATGTAACAAATCTATTACCAAGAGAAATATCATTCTAGCGGTTCTTGGTATAGTTAAAGATTGAAGCCAATGAAATATGTTAACATTTAAGAGGTCACTTCAAATGTATCTCAAATAATATATTGCTACTGCTAAGAAGAAAAGCAATGAATGGAGAACACATCAGACCTATAACTTTTTTTATTATTATTGTCATATTATATATTTATTACTAATTTGAAAGATCAATCAATTTAGCCAATGGCAACAATCGATGCTGATAATCGACGAGAAATTGCTCGATTACCATCAAGACCCGTAATGATAAATAAAAGATGAATTTCGATTTATTGATCTTTCTTCATTTATTTAGATTCCACTTGAAGATCGTTATGGTCCTCCAGCTAATTTTGTTGAAATTGAAGTTCTTAAGATATACGGATTATGAAATTCGAATGAGAGTAAAATAGTTTTATTTCATTATTCTAATATATATTTTGTTTTATTATAGACAAATTTACCAGTATTTCATTTAAAAGAATGTTCTGTACGTCGCCGTTATTCAGATTTTGAATGGTTACATAGAGAACTTGAACGAGATAGTAAAGTAAGTTTAATTTTTGTAAGATTTTTTTTATATTTTTTATTCGTAATAGATTGTTGTTCCATCATTGTCAAGTACCTGCATTTCTTCGTCGTGATGATGGTACTTTTGGGTGTGGGTGTGGGTATGAATGTTTCTAATAAATTTGAAACCCACACCCACACCCTCAAGAAGAACAACTTTGCTCGAACTCCGTTCTCACCGTCACTCGATGTGAAAGCAAAAACGATACGCAACGATCGAATATACAATATGAACTACTACACGATAGCAAGTGTTCCAAATTTATCAGAAATCAAGCCGATCGAATTTATTTTTCGGGTACACTAAATCCGGATGATTACAATAATGCAAGTGAGGCACTATGCTACCAATTTCAAACAGTTTATTCTTATCGAAGAAAATTCCTGCAACTCATCCAAAATGAAATAACACCGTTTCATCTGACCGAAAAAATGCAACCATCCACACTGAAGTAAGTGATTACTTTCTCAGATGTCATTGTGGAAATACTCTCAAGTTTTGAAATGACTTCACTTCCATTTTCAGAGACGACACCCATCGAACGTCAACACTGCACCAATGAGTCGAAATGAGAGACCCATTGTCACACGAATCGCACCACCGCCACCAGTATCGCTACAGATACGATTATTCTGCGGTCGATTCCGATGATGACTCATCTGAACATCCTGGCTGTTCCCCTTGCCGAATATTCTAATCAAATAGATTGTTTTTATGAGAGTGTGGGTGTGGGAGGATTTAAGCTGATGTGAGTGTTTACTGTGTAGAATGAAAATTCATACACCCACACAGACGGAACTACTCTGATTACGTGCTAAACAGAATGAACGCAGTTCAGAACCACTCACTGGTATATATACTCATATCTATTGTAACCCCGTTTCGAGCTATTGCATCACGAGAAATTTTTATTAATGCGGTGCGAAGCACAGCATTCATGTAGTCCGTCGCGAGTTTTTTTTATATTTTTACTCACTTGACGTGCGCATCGCATCTCAATGTTTTGTGTCGCGATGATCTCGAGAACCGAAAATCGTAGAAAACTCGTTGAAACGTGAGATCGAAGTATCAAGATCGAACTTGAGAAATCTTTTTTCTAATTTTTAATAAGACGTTTCGATCGCCTAAAAATATCGTTCCAAAATGACGAAAATGAAAGAAATTTATCAAGAGATAATTAAAGTGACGTCATGAACATATGTTAGCCACTATAGTCTTTTCATTTACAGCTTATCTAAGATAATAAATCATGGAGATAATTAATGGATCAATCGAAATCGATCCTTAAGAATGTATCACTAAGACTAAATGGTGTTCGAGTTTCACTTGAAGACGAAACGCGGTGCGAAGCACGATGTACGAGTTAGCATAAAAACTATCTCATAGAATAAATATGAGTAAACTTTTGCATGAGCTGTAGCCAATTAGTTAGTTTCTAACAATTTTACACTGTTTGAAAAATATCCGTCTGTTTCGCATATTGTCAAGCGAAAAAATCATCATGTGTTTGATCAGATGACTAATGTCAAGACTAATGTGAAAACCTTTTTATAATTAATCGAAAAGATGTCAGTAATTGTACATAGAGGCGTATTATTAGTGCTAGCGATAATTAATCGCTGCTAGGATCAGCGGGAAGTCTCGATGTACTCGGATCGACTTAATGAAAATGAAATCCACAGATTATTAGTAATATCCAGATTTTACTTTGGGTGAACGAAAGGTCATAAACCAAATCGGACAAAATTTGGTACCTATTCGGGCCTCAACGATTCTAATGACGTTTCAATCACTGTCAAGCGATGTGCCATTCTCGAGATCATCGCGACACAAAACGACGACCTGTGATGCGTACGTCAAGTGAGTAAAAATAAAAAAAACTAGATGGTATTCAAGTTTCACTCGAATACGAATGCGATGCGAAGCAGGAATCTGAATCTCCTACAAAGAATCTTGAATACTTTTTATGTCGACATGATGAAATTCATCGCTCAGAAAAC
>OENM01002170.1:0-18014 GCA_900239745.1 Rotaria magnacalcarata | reverse complement strand
TCATCAGTTAATGAAACCAGACACAATGAGTTCATGCGTCACGTCCAAAAAACATACGCTACTACTCTCGGTGGTGATTCTTCGATTCAGACATTCACAGAGTGGTCTAAAACAGTGAAAACAAATCCTATCATCATTAAATTCGGTGTCAAATTGATCTTTGATCTCTTGACTGCGAAACGCTTTCCAAACGATCCAAATATAGTCACGAAGAAGGCACTCATCGAAAGTGCACTGGAAAATTATATCAAAAATCCGATATACTGCTACAACAACTGTTCAGCTAACGGCCAGTGTAAACCATCGGGCTACTTTCAGTTCGGCGAGTGTCAATGCAACGATGGTTGGACAGGGCTTGACTGTTACACCTCAAAACCGAAACCTGTTGCTCTCAGTGGTACCCTATGCGGGCTTGAATCTGATGTAGCCTGCGATGGTCAATATCCTGCAAATCAATGTTCGAATGGGTGGGGACAAACTGGAAAACCGGCAGTGCCACCAGCAAATTACTATGGATGCGGAATCCCTCCGGTAAGTTACTTCTAAAATCAGATTTAAACACTTTAAAAGGAAAGTTCCACACTTACAATCTTTTATTATATTTATCTACAGTTTCCCGTGGTTGGAAACGGAAACCAATGTGCAAAGAGTGAGACTAACAGTGCTACAGCAGGTATTGGAACTATCTGTGGTTATGTCAATTATGGTTTGACAGTGCTCTGTGATGGCCGCAATCCCTACTCAGATGCTTGCCCTATCGGCTATCAACGTTCCAGCACGGCTTCACAAGTGTTTTTCTGTTATAAAACCGATCCTAGTGTTGCTGATCTTCCAGGAACAATGTGTGGCAGGACACTGCATTATGGTATGTCCGTGAAAAACAAGCCTCATTACAACAGCGTGACGGAGCTGGCATGTGGTGGCTACTATCCGGGGAGAAGCGCGTGTCCACCAAATTACACGTTACGATACGGTCTGGACCATCGGCATAAGAATCCACGCATTTGTGGGGGTTTGTTCATTGATACGATAACAGAGATATGGTTTTGTTCAAAGAACTAAGAGTGTGTAACTTGAACAGAGATAATTCGCTACATTTCTAAAGCTCTGAAAAGTAACTTCATCGAATCATTTTTGTTTCCATTCACATTGAAGTGGGGGTATGAGAGTGTGGGTATGGGCTACACTCTTTTTTGCGTATTCACGGTCATATAGGCGGCGGAACGTTTCTAATTTAGGAGAGGCTCCAATTTGTTTTCTGAAAATAACGAGAGAAAGCAGAGTTTTAAATTTCTTGGTTATGACTTTCATTCAAAACATTTTCTTCGCTGATCCATTTGCACACCTTCATAGCAATCGAGAATTCTACTAAACTATCAAAATTTTTATTTCATTATCAACATAAGCATACAAAATCTTAAACCTTGACTAAAGCAAATAAAAAAAGTCGTAAGTACAAAAACTATTATTCATGCTCAAAAAATGCTTTTCTACTCTGATCTTTTGCAACAAAATCAGAACAAATGTTGTTCAAGTCTAACTGATCTAATTTTTCTTTATGAATATGAGGAATAAAGACATCATTAAAGCGTTGTTGTGTCATTGTTGATCATAGTCCCATTCCCCTTCATGATGGAGCCGCTAGCATTAATAAGTGAAAATATTTCAAAAACATGCAACATACACATCCTCAGACTGAACATTGCTTCGGAGAAAAACTAGCATTGCTTTTCTAACCCCTTTCAATTATCAGATATAGAATTACGATGAAATCAAGATTTGTTTTCACATAACTGAACCTCACCAAGCCTCCCATAGCCTAAGGGCTCCACCGCCTATGTACGAACATACATACAGACGCAATCACACTCTCAAGATATCAATGATTGATAACTTTGTATTGAGGATCATTATGATTTTGTATTTAAAGGTATATTGATGATATTTTATTAACGTCAAATGAATTGTACGAGTATATCGAGTTAATGTTAGACAAAGTGAACGAGCTTCATCAAACTATTAAACTAATTAGTACGAGAAATAGGTAGAAATGTTCCACATCTCGATGTATTCATCGAAAACAAGAGCAGAATATTGATTACTTCCGTATATTATAAAGAAGCACTTGAACCCTATGTGGTTCCATTCACATGTGATCATCCACAGCATGTTTTTAGAAATATTATTAATAGTGCTCGACTGCTAGCACTGCGCTATTCGACAACATTGTCTCAATTCAATGAAGAGGGTGTGGGTGTTGGTGTTGTCTTTACTATATTCATCCACACCCACACCCAATCTCGAAAACGATTGATAACGAACCGAAATTCAACCCTGAATTTTTATTCGATAAAACGAAACGTTTCTAAAGCTCTCGATGTTCTCAGAATTTGATCGAAACTGAAAGAGATCACAGCCCTGAAATCTCTCAAAAGAGCATCTCAGTACTGCAATTTTTGCTTTACATCTTCGTCATTGCTCAGCTCCATATGAAGTAATTGAACTGAAACTGCTCATAATAATAAGTATAGCCTACTCCATCAGGAATCTTCCCTTCTATGAACCACTTTGTTTTCACAATTTGAAACCATTTTAATTCTACTCAAATAAACTTGTGCCATTTTTATGTTCTTGAACTATTCTCGATTTCCAATACAATTCGATATAATACAAATAGTAAGTTACAATTCAACGATGACAAGCTTAAATATTCATAGTCATTTGTTTTAGGTTCGTATCGATGTGATCGAAATGGTAAATTAGAAGCTAGATACAGATATGGTAATAGATTCAGTTTAAGCGATTTAGTCAGGGGATAGATATAAATAAGATGATTGATTGAGTCTCATATGGAGCTTTTTTTGTGTAGATAAATTGTAGAAACCTGTTAAAAATCTGGCCTGGTACAGTTGATTCCCTTTATTTTTATTGCATGATCCGACATTATCCTGTCGGATCCAACACGATCCTTTCTCAGTCAAATGTTCGTCAGATTCCTGGCCACCGGATTTAGGGTTCGTTCCGACAGAATCCGATCGGATTGACCCGGTAACCAACCATTTCCGACATAATCTGACATAGGATCTTATCGGATCCGACAAGATTCATTGATCAGAACTCTTGGCCTGGGATGATCTAAACAAATCATATAAAACTTTATTAGATATTCTCAAAAGTCGTTTAGATTCGTGTCAACCAGATAATGCTTTCAGCAACCCTTTTACTGTTCGTTACGGTGTTCTCTTTCTTTATCACACGCATTACTTCAAACAAAACGGCAATTTTTCATGTTCATATTGGTCGATCAGCACAGATTCATAATATAATACTAACACAGTCCTTTCATACTCAATATCAAGAACCTGAACAGTTTACGCTGAATTCTGATGATACAATTTTTGTCAAAGTTCCGGGTCTCATGTTTGCTGTGAGCCATGAACAGCCCACAGTTTACGAGTTACACTTCCGAGGTAGTTATCGTATGTGGAACTTTTGGTATCAATTGTTTCTTGGATTTATTATCGATAATCGTATTCTCAATTCAAATCGTCTCTTACCTAATAATGATAAGCACAGACAATCTGTTGCTGCTGATCTGGGGGAAAGCATAGACGCCATAGATTCTCGAGCTGGTGGACCACTTATTAATGGGCCAACTGGTGGCTATGCCTTTTCATGTGCAAAATTTGACACAGCCTATCTTTCTCGGGGTACGCATATCATCGAAGTCGCAATGTGTGCAACGAAACCTGAAACCACCATGATCGGAGGCGAGTCGCATGCAAAGTTGACTCAGTACGATCCGGACGCCAATATAAACTTGTCATTTCCAGCTTCTCCTTAAAAGATGAATCGTAGAAATCACAAGTGAAACTATCTGATTGATTAGCCTTTTGGTTTTTACTCAAGTTTTTGCGAAATACAAAATAAATAATCGAAATTTCATTAAAAATAAACAAGGTAAAGCAGTGGCGTGAGTGGGAAAATTTCCATTATATAAACCGACGAACACATATTTAAACTTAGTGGTTTTAATGTTATCAAATCGACCATTCACTTCTTTTTGTTCATCAAATTTATAATATTTTATTTTTTTCAAATGTGAAAGAAACTAAACTGTCGTTTTGTCAAGAGAGAATTTTGTTTAAATATGTTCGTTTTCCATAAATATATGGATTGAATTATATGATATTTGAGCTATTTTATGCAATTTAAAATATCATAACATTGCTTTTTAATAGTAGATGCATTTAGTCGGCTAATACTACTAATTTTAGTAGGGTTTGAGTGTGGGTGTGAGTTTGTTTTTAATGCATATCAACGTCCCCACCTACACTTTCAAACAGAGAAAAATATAAGATACTAATAACACCCTAAAAAGCTGATTTTTTTTGACCAAGTTTCAAGGGTGTTTCACAGATCTTTTTACAGGAAAGTCAGAAAGATCTGATCTTTTGGATTCATTTCAGGTTTGACTAGACCTTCCATTGAAGACAGTTAAATAGGAAATCAAAGTTTTAGCAGCAACCGAGTTGTTTAGTGGTTCCACGGATACTCTCTAAAATATTTGTGTATGTAAGCTCGAAACAACTATGAATATGTTCAACCTTCGTAAACGTATTTTAAAACAAAAAATATTAATGAAGTTTTCAAGTTGAATTTTTAATTATTTTCACGAAATTTGATGCGACATATAATAAAAAAATCCTTTGATACGTAAATGAATCAAGCGAGGCTGAAGTAATTTTACTAGGTTTATTTTGATAAGAAGAAAAATTAACTTTCAAATGAAATTTCTATCGAATGTAGACCTGCTACTGCTACCAGTTCTTCGAACTAGTTCTTTTTGATGAACTGGGTTCATAAACCAGTTCTTTTTTTCGAGAACTGGTAACTATGCATATTATTACATAGATACATAGATAATATTTTCATATTATATTAGTCTGTATCGCAAGATGGTCGAATATTTCTACACAGAGATAATGGGTGACCAGTTCAGTTCTTTCTAAAGGAACTGGGTAGAAAATACGACTGCAGTTCTCAGTTCTGAACTGTCATAGGCCTAATCGAATGTAAGAAATGCAGAATTGGTAGACAAATATTGAACATGAGTTTATTTCAAATGCAATTAATAGGACATTGGCCTTGACTTTGCTTGGAAAATAATTAACACAAGAAAAAATTTGATTATCAACTCTCCTAATTGAAAGAATATAAAATTTTGCGATCGTGGTAGATAGTTGATAATATTCGTTGTCAATTGATTACTATTAATAAATGAATTATAACTGAAGACGACAAAATTTAAAACAAGCTTTTCTAAATTTAACATTCGATCTAGAAGTGGTATAACAAATTTATCGTCAAAAGACATCAGCATATCAACTCTATCCGGAGTTAGAAAAGAGTATTTTAAATAATAGAGTTTTTCCTAAAAAAAGAGCAGAAGAAAAGAGTTTATTTATTTATTCCAATAATTAATAGTTTTATATAAATACATGATCTTATATTTAGTTATTGGTAATTTCAAATAAATCACATCAAAGATATTCACATAGAATGTATGAAGTTGAGTCGAACGATCATCGAGAAAATAGTTTGATATGAAATATCAAATGATAATTGTTGATAATAATTATGAAGTGGATCGAAATAAAATCAGTGGAAATAAAAAATTTAGATTCATCTTTATTTTGTATTGACGTAATTTCTCAAGGGTAACATCCTTCGTCTTATTATAGAACAGTGATGGCTAAACAATTAACTAAAGACGAGTGTAAAAAGGTATATGTTACGTTTGATTTCTGTTTCCAAATTCGTAAAGAAATGTTCTTCTTTAAATAAAATATTCAGAATTTTCTGTTTGATATAGTTATTTCAACGATTTGATAATGGTAATGGAATTTTATCATTGACTGAAATTGATCGAGTAGTAGTTCATTGGTATCCTGAATTTGGTACTAATCGTCAAGCTATAATTCGGGCTTATAGAGCAGCTGACTCGGATAGAGTATGTATATCTGTATTATTTGCAACTTTTGCATAGGACTTTCTAATTTATTTCTAGTCTGGATTTATTGAACTTGAAGAATTTCAGTGTTTAATTGCTTTATTATAGTAGATTAAGTGATCTGTTTGGACAACTAGATACAAATAAAGATAAAAGAATAAGTTATATTAAATTTAAAAATGATATAAACTTCTTGGTCAATAGAATATACCTGAAAACTATGTAAGATAAGAATTTAGTCGTATTGATACTAATCGTGGTGGATATATTTTATTTGATGAAGTTTGCTATAATCCTATATATGAAATATCTTAATGTCCTATTTGCTTTGTTTTAGTTTTGTATTTATACGGCAAAGAAACAACTCGCACGAAATCAATCTGCTTAACTCATGAAAAGCTAACTATTTGTTTGGTTGTATTCTTCAGTGTAATGAGCCACAAAATATACAAGAGAATAAAAAAATGTACTCAATACTCTTTTGTTTTCTTTTATAAAGACAAATGACAACCGGCGAAAAAACAACATTGATGCAAGAGTGTGGGTGTAGTTAAACATGTTCCTCATCTAGCATCTCCGCCCGATGCATCCTTATCTGTTTTCTGACGTTGAAAACTACAGTTCTCTATCCGACTAGGCAGAAAGAATTTTCTTGCAGCTTTTTATAAGGAATTAGCGAATCTGCGCAAAACTCCTGCTTGTTATGTTCCATGTAGCATAGTAAAGCTTCATTTGATATGAATAGTTTTCAAGAGACACGATTAAATATTATTAGAGTATAGAATCTATTTTTCCTCTGTTGACATAGGCTCTTATATTCTTTTTTTATTACTATAATATCATTAGACAAGTTTTTTTCTCAACAAAATATGAGTAGCCGCTATTTACACATTCTAGATGAAATAATGTTTGCATAACCATTTTAGTCCAATTTTGCCGGTCAATGTCTTGTGATTTGAAACAGCTTATAAAAGGATGTTTTTCTGCCAAATATTTTCAAGGGGGTCATCAAACTCATAGATGGAAGCGGCCTCATTTTTTGGCGACCGGTACCAGTACCGATCTGCCAGCAGCAGTAGATCAACTGTGAAAATGAAATAATTAGTGTGGTACATAGAACTCTCACGAGTTACCGAGTTATCGCATATGGCACAACTAGGAATACAACGGCTATGCTAGCGTTGAAAGTAGTTAGTCTATGAAGAAATTATGGTGATCATCGTAGACTGTTCACACGTTTACTATTTTCACTTATCTCAACGATGATGTTAGAAATTGGAGTGCGTTTCTAGTCTTACTGAGAAGCGTATTCACTATTGCATGATACCATTCAATAGGTAGTTTTATTTTCAGGTGTCATATCGATATTGGATAAGATGTTTTTCATTGAAATTTGTGAAAATCAGGTTCCCAATAAAACAGTTAAATTAATGGTTGCCTATCTAGGGCGCAGAGCTGGGCATCACCATGGCTACGAGTACTCTCCGGACCCTTAACGTGTCCACGTAGTTTTTGAACCACGATGTAATTCGAAAACTACGTGAACACGTTAAGGGTCTGAAATGTACTCGTATCCATGGTGATGCCCAGCTCTACTAGGGCGTGGGTGTGGGTGTGTGTGTATAGCCCTTGGATTCTTTCACTCGCTCACCCACCATGAATCCATATATTCGAGCATTAAATGTTTGCCGAAAGTTTCTAGTGATATATCAAAGTCTCTCATTCCACCGCTCAATTTATTATTGTAGGAGTAATCAGCTCTCCCGAATTGTACTCAAGCTCAGTTGACAGTGTACGTTAAGTTCGAATATCCAACTTGGGCTGTCCATCGCTAATTTTTGACCAGTTTGAAAACGACAGTGTTCAATTCAGCGTGGTCAACAAAATTCATCGAAAGATTGAAAGGAGATGTTATTGTGCATTTCTTCTGCTCAAGAATGAATTGAACAATTGTATTCTCTTTTTTTGATGTTATTTCTCAATAAACACATCGAAAATCGCTTTCTGCTACATCGACTCAGGACTCTGCCGATTATGAGTCGAATAATATCATCGTCTATAAGAAAAAAATTAAACGGTCACCTTCCTTTATTCATATAGAAAAGATAATGTGTAAATATTCATTCTGTTAAAATCTATGATGTATGGTTCTCTCATGTTCTTGCTATTGTTGTCGAACAGCCCGACCATTACATTGTGAACCTAATGGTGATTCTGCTGTTAATGTTGTACTGTCTTCATTTAATTTCAGTACACCAATAATCGGCAATTTAGTTGTGTAAGTAGACGGCTTCATGACGGGTAACCAAAATGTCGAAAGTCCGTTACATTGACCAGCTAATTTGCCAGATAACGCCATGAAAAAATAGCCAAATTCTTTTACTTGTATTTCTCCAGTAAGACAACAGCAGACTTGTTGATCACATAAAGGACTGACGTTGAATTTACCGAGCCAATTTGGGCTTGTGCCTAAAATGAATCAACGAGTAAGAGTTGCTGATATTACATGAATCAACTCACCATCACTCCATCCAATGACTGCACTTAAGAGGATTAAGAAAATAAACGAACGAAACATATCACTTTAGAATGGTATTTCATCAATAGTGAGATGTGTACCTTTTATAGCCCTTTTTTAACAATATATTCAATCGATACTACCTTTGTTACTGATCAAACGAAAGGATTAACTGCTTTTTCATTTCTATTGATTCATGCTTTCGTAAAAAACTGATGTATTTGACTACAAAATGGATATCGTGTTACCCTATGACAAAGTGAAAAAAGGTATTTAATTGCTTTTCTCACTGATCTGCATAATACTTTCTGATTTGTTATTACTTCGTCATAGNTCAAACACATAATTTTATATACAATTTTTACAATCTTAAATTATAATTTACGATCATAAAGGTAAATATCTACATTGTGTAAGAAATAAAACAGATTTAAAGTTGTGAAAAGTATACTAGTTCATTTTCTTTTTCCTTCCTTCTTTCGATATTCCTTATATTTTGTTAAGTAGTGATAAGGAACAAAATGGTAGCAGTATTCTTCTGGATTGATGATTCATTTCCGTATGACTATGAAACGAAATATAAAGAACATCAAAAGAAGAGGGAAAAAAGAAAATGAACTATATAGTATAATTTTCACAACTTTTACATCTGTTTTATCCCCAACACTATATAGATGATTATTTAACTCTATGATCTTAAATTATAATATAAAGCTGCAAAAATTGTATGTAGAATATTGTGTTTGATGAAGTTATAAATTTCAACTAAACGTCACATCAGAATTGAATAAATAAATATTAACAAAGTACCCTAGTGAATGTACTCATCAAGAGAGTACTCAAAAAGTACTCGCGCTAGAAAATGCCGCGAGTTCTCATGAGTACTCGTGTGTTTGAGTACTTATTGGTCGTACTAGCTATGAGTTTTGAGTGTTAAAGTACTATCACTGAGTTCTCATGTAAGGGTCATGAGTAATTAAGTACTACCACTGAGTACTCTCGTTGGAGTATTGAGTACTACGGTTAACTACTCGGCTGATAGTTTTGTGAGTACTCTATTAGTATATTTTATGTATTACAATTCTTTCAATGAGATTTGAATTCACTTTTATTATGTTCTTCTTAATCACATAAAGATAAGAAAATCATCATAAAAGTAAAAAGAGAATGTTAATAGAACGTTGACAAAAAATATGTGAACTAGACCAGATAAAAAAATAGCAAAAACTAAAAATGATAAAAATATAATGAATTAATAATCATCTTGAATCAACAAAATGCGAATATTTTGATTACAAAATAACTGTTAACCTATATAACTAAAGGAAAGAATAAAAAAAATATCACACACCTAAGTACAATTCCCCTCGAATACATGCACTATATTCATATATCTAGTACAAAATAATATTTTAACGGATATAATCTTTTTTCTTGTTCATCGTTTTTTTATATGTATTCAACTAAATCTGATATCGTGTTTATTGTTGTTGGTGCCACTGATGCCAATTCGTGTTCATCGTGATTCAGAAATGTTTGTGTAATTTGATGTGGCGTTGGATTTAATGTTGCTAATGATTGTTCAGGACGAATTCGTTTCTTTTTGTTATTTTCTTCATCGATATGTTGGCGACCAAAGGAATCAGTAATTTCCTTCCAATGATCATCAATATTATCGTCGAGTATTGTACACTTCATTTGTATAAATTCTAAATAAATTTTTTAAATGCAACTTTAGTTGAAAGCTTGAAAATTGTATACTGACCCTTGAATAGATTTTCATTACTTTTCAGAAATGCTTTATCATTAATATAACCAGCGTTTTTAATCAATTCTCTCATTATCATAGTTGGACGTGATATAGTGCTTCTGAGTTGATTTGGATCAACTCCAGTTACTGTCTATAAACAAAAACGAGCATTTTTAAAAAAGCTTGTGAAAAATAAAACTTACTTGAATTCGTGTATATACTGTGTTATTATTAAATGTTGTATTAATTTGATTTTTTGATACCTGATCAACAGAAGAAAAAAATTCCAGTAAGTTTGTTCTCTAATTCAAATATCCTTACACAACTAGTTTTTGTTCGAAATTTTTTAATTACTGGTATCACTTTTTCTAATCGATCAATTCTTTTTGACAACTTAATTATGTCTTCTTGATGTTTAATACAACCACTACATGGCCCTTCAACTGAAAATATTCATACACTGCAAATGTGATTATAATAAAAAAAATATTACCGTTTCTTATTGATTCGACTGCTTGTTTTTTCTTTCTACGATGGGTCTTTTTTGACAGTAATTGAAAATCATTGTTTTTCTTTACAACACATAAACTTTTATCTAAGTTATGAATAAAAATAATTTAATATTTGATTTGAATAAAATAAATCAACATACCATTTTCATCGTCGGTTGCTTCACTTTCACTCAATGAACTTTGATCAGCAATGTCTTCATAGCTTCTTTTTGTTCCTGTCTCTGAGTAAACCCGATCGAAATTCAATTGACGATTGCTCAACGGAGTTTCTTAAATAAAAATGTTGAAATAAAATATGTATAATCAAATTTTCATGTTTAATAAGTAAGACTACGATATCACATACTTTTTAATGAAGAATTCGTTCGAGAATAATCATAAGTTGAAGTTGTCGTCGTTTGATTATCAAAATTTGGTGAATTTAATTCAATCGGTGATTGTAATTGTTCACTTGCCATAACCCTCTTTTTTATTTCCTTAGTTATTCGATGCATGGATGATGGTGAAAATTCATCATCACTGCTAACTTGGTTTTCATCATTTTCTTGATCATCAGGTAGAAGTTCAATTTCTTCACTACCAGCTGAAGCAGCATATCTTGATGCCCTTTCTTTCAATGTTTCTTTAGAACCTGAAGATGAAAAATATGAGTTGAAATTATCCGACATAAGTTTTTATTTGAAAAACTTACCGCTACCAATAATACGGAAGTTCTTCCTTGATCCAAAAGTCTTTATACTACCATTTTGTTTATTAAGAGGATCAATATTGACACTAACAGCCGGAACAATACTATGCTTGTTCAATTGTGGAAATGAAACTAATACGTATTCTTGTTCATCATAACGTTTACTTATTCCAGCTGTAGATCTTCGAACACGACTAAAACTAGTTGATGACGTAGTCATATCTAAAAAAGAACAAAAAAAGGATATCATTAATGAAATTCAGCAGATTGTAGACGAAATAAACAAGTGAAGAGAAATAATATTTACTTTTACTTTTTTATTTTGCTAGAAGAAAATAATAAAATCTAAGAAATAGAATTATTAATAATAATCTATACAAGTTATACAAATATTAATCATGCTCCCGTTCACATACAACATCAGTATAAACGAAAGTATCATTAGACCATTTCATATTTATAACTTTATTGGAAATATCAGCTACAGGTATGATTTTGTATGAAAATTGTTTGTGATTGTAAAAACCATAATAGAAATTTAACTTATCACTAATAAATTGAGGCACTGATACTGTTGGTAATGCATCGGAAAAGCTGAAGTTGATACACTTATATTTTTTCACGAATGCATAATGACGATCATCACAATCAAAATAGAACAAAACGTCACCAAAACATGTTTTTCTTTTCATTAAGCAGTTTTCGTTTGATATTGAGACGAAATAACTAATTCCGTAACCACTTCTTGTATAGGCACGTGAGTGGAAAAGTTTTAGTCCACGACTATAACGAGAAAAAAAATTTGATCCAGTCAAATTCATCTTTTTTTTAATTGAGCAAAGGTTTAATTTATCTTGATAATTTTGAATAAGTAGCATATTTATATAATTCCCAATAAATTTTTCTACGTAAAATATATCATTCAGTTTCATTGAATTTTTTAATGCTAAAGAACGATCGACACTGTACCAAGTAATAAATTGTTCTAATATGTATTTTCTTCCTAAACACCATTTTACTGATTGACCAATATATGATTCACGAGCAAAACATGACGTAAATACTAGTGCACCATGTTTGAGTACTTGATCTTTCAAATGTAAATGTAAATGGAGCGTGCACAATTGTGATTTTTTTCCGTAATAATCAGTTATACGTTCGTAATAGTAGTTAAAGAGATTTTCAATGCCATCAAGTTCAGTAACATGATCATAAAAATACAAAGTTCGTATGTATACGAAATAATGCAAAAAGTGTAATGCAAGAGAATCAGGAAGAAATAATGACACAAAAATTGGCGAGACGTAAAGTAAAAAATCTCTAAAAAAAATAATAGAAACATCAGATACATGATATATAAAATTAGAAAAAAATCTATTCTCCCTGTAACTCATTATATTCTCATCAGTTGACTTGTTTCAACAAATTTTTCATCAAGGTGTCAAACATCTGATAGAATCACCTCATTATTGGATATGATGTAAAAAAAATCTTTTTTCACAACGTTAGCATTAAGAGACAAGACAAATTCATTCATATTATTTTTGCATTATAATTATTGATATTTTTGTGTTAAACACCAAATCGGTATTATTATTAGTATTAATGATTCCTGTAAAATATTAATTTCGTACTACTAGTTATATGCACAACATTTAAAAAATAATTCAAATCTTCTAAAAATCTATGCTTGTATATATGGATGAGATTGAAAAACTTATCAATCACAACTTCTCTATACACATGTGCTGTGTGTGTTTAACCTTAGTTTTGTTGCACTCGGAATTTTTTCTCATAGTACATGTATTGTTATACATTAATAATGAAAAATCATGAGTTCTATGAGCAAAGTAAAACTACCAACAAGTAGTTAAACATAATTTAAGAGTACAATGTGTGGGATATCTACATGAGGAAATATAATACATTAAAAAACATGTTTATATTAGGTTCACTTATGCGACTTCATACATAGGCAAATCTTAGTGTTGTAAACATTTCGTAATTTAAACAATACGTATCTAAATCTAACATTACCCAACAAATAAATTTAATGTGCAAATAACACGAACCAATTACATGCCATTTTAATATTGATTCTATGCAAGTAGAACATGGGGGTTGTTTAATATTGAAAGAAAGATTTTAAATGGTTACTCTAACTTTAAAAATATTCCAATCTACTTAAATTTAAAATTTGTGAATTTGATTAAAGTGTACAAGTAAGGTTTAGCTATCAACTTCAACTAATTGATAAAAATATTCTAACCTAAACATTTTCGTTTTCCATTGATGATATTGTATAAGAGGCATAAATTGATACTTAAATGAATGAGGTAATATAATTGATATTAAGTAATTTGAACCTTGATCAAAAACACCAGGCAGTAGAATTCTTTCCCAATATGTTATTAATGTCTTAAAATGTCCACTACAGACCAGATGCATATAATCTTTAGCTATTTGATCTGGAAAGATTAATATTCGTGTTAATGGCGTCGGTCCCTTAATTCCCTTAATTGATTTTACCAAAGACTTTTGTAAAGAAAATGTCATATAATCTCGATCAGTTTTTGGTGTTGATGGTAATTTTGAAAACGGATAAAATACTTGACGTTCAATGGCAATGCCATGAATATCACAATCTGGACATGCATCATAGCCATTGAACTGAATGATATTACAATTCTGTGCTAGTGCAGGTAAGTCAAACGTAACTAATTGNGAGGAATTTCCACTAATGTACATTGTATTGGCCATAATGATTTTCCGCCCACTTTGGTGACTGGTGCTCCGTCTGTGTGAAGCATGAGAGTAAGTTTATTCAACTTACTCGATGGCAAGTTTTTATAAATCTATGAAGTTGAATCAATTAAAACCTCACTGTAGCACCATCACAAGCGGAATTTTCAGAAAGAAAATTAAAATAATTGAAAAACAAGACCTCTCAATTTATCAAAACGTTCACTCCTTTGAAGTCCGATGTAGTAAGTGAATTTTTTCTGATGAAATTCATGAATTCTCTTACTACTACATATAAAGACTAAAAGAATCTTTAATTTCTATCGCTAATCAATTAATTATATAACGCTGCATACAACACTGGTATCAACTCGATATGAAATATTCAAATACAATATTATCTATTCAATGTAATATTGACTTATCGTATGAACCTCAGACTATTTATTTTCTCATAAGTTTTATCAGCGATTCATCTTGTTTAAAACGCCTTAATCACAAAAACGGTACACTTGCCTAATTGATAAAAAGTTAAAGTATAAAGGAGTGAGATAAAATACATGAGTGTATTTTGTTTTTATTGTCATTTTCTATTAGAAGAAAAGCTACTTCATGTTTCATAATCAAGAATATAACGTTTTATCCCATCAGTTGAAGTCACACAATAACTAGCGAAAGTTTTTCACGAACCAAAATTTAGTTAATGAGGAGAAGACTCATTATTCATTTAAAATAATGTATTTCAGTTCAAATTTGTAAAAAATGAACATATATAAGAATTTTTACAGTCAGCTTTTTTAGAACAAATTAGTACTCACCTGAGCATTTAATACATCACCAGGTAAAATAATATTTGTTTCATTTTGATATTCTCGAATTATATTACTATATCGGTTTGCTACTTTGGCTATTTCTTGCTTAACATCGCATATTACTAGTTCACTCAAATTTTTAAATGATCGATGTTGATTGTTCAAGGAACATCCATAAGTACATACAGACTGCTGAACTGATAGTAAAGGATGAAAACATTCACGACAATAGTATGTAACCTTCTTTGAACAATCAATATCTAAAATTCACAAAAAAATATGCAATGAAAAAGATAGTTACTGCATTCAATACTTTTCATTAGCTTACTAACAATCTTCAGTAGACAGGGAACGGTGCGCGGTAGTTTGTTTTCTGTCGGCAGTAAATTACGTAATCCATTTAATAAACTTTGTATTTGTTTTTTGTTTAAATTTAACTCACGAGCGAGTTTAACTATCTCGATACAAGCTTCATAAATGGTTAATTTGCATGATTTATATAAAATTCGTTCACGATGTACATCAAATGTATTGATAAATTCAAGAATATCATCGTCGCCGTCATTATCATCGTCATCATCATGTATTTCACTATCACTTTCACTCGGACTTTCTATTGTTTCATCTGGTATATCGTAATATTTCTCATCATCTAACTGATAACCAATATTTTGTGCGCATGTACGCGAATCTTCAACCATTGGTGAAGTTTGATTTTCTGTTTCGTCAACATCGTTGTGACGAGAATGCATTTGCAGCTCGTCCAGTTTCGAATCAAGTTTCATGTTTGTTGTTCTTTGTCGACATATTTGCTTTCTTTCAGTTCCAGTCGTTCTATAAAAAAGTTTACTAGACATCTAGAAAAGATAAAATATTATACACGAACACATATTTAGTGATTTTAGAAAAACAATAATGATGAGAAGGAATGAGAGAAATAAATTATGTTATTCCTAAGTAGTACTATAATTTGCACCAGTATCCAGTTCAATTGAAGACCTTCTACACCAATAAAGCACGTGATATATTGTAGTGTATATAAACAGATAACTAGAATAAATTTTGCAACAACAAAGCAGTTTTTTTACGAATTAACTTTTCAAAATGTCACAAAGAAATTTTACAAGTCGATTATATGCAACGAACAATTGTTTGAAAAGAACAATGCATTTATGAAATTATCCAATCGTATTTTTTTCTCTTGATTGAGACGACATTATAGCCTTTCGACTTGAAAATATTGAACAAGTTGCATTTGATGATATTTTTCATTGCACCAGATTATTGTCTATTTTTTATTTATTTTGTATTAGTTTCTATTATTTTTTTCTGATAAAAATTCTAACTGCATAACTACCTCGTCGAGTAGTTTCCGAAAAAAAGATACGAGTACTACATTGAGTACTCTTAC
The DNA here is from genome assembly GCA_900239745.1 of Rotaria magnacalcarata. NCBI lineage: Eukaryota > Metazoa > Rotifera > Eurotatoria > Philodinida > Philodinidae > Rotaria > Rotaria magnacalcarata. Next base: position 1,568 of record OENM01002170.1, on the reverse strand, counting down.
TATTGCCTGCGAGTAATTTATTAAAGACAATACCATAGCAGTACTACTGAGAGTACTTAATGAGTGAAAATACTCGGGAATTTTTCTGAGTACTCACTCGAGTAATCTGAGTACTCATGCTGGAAAGTCGTACTCGCTTGATGAGTACTTTCACTAGGGCAGTTGCAATAGAATACAATAATGTTGTAAGTCTTCAACGACCTTCTATCATTGGCGATACAAGTAAAATAATTAATGCACTACTTCCTTTTTATCATAAAAAATAAAATTCGACTGAATCCAGTGCTAAAAGGCAAAAACTAAGAGAAAGTAACAGTCTGATCTGTGCTATTTACAGGAAAAAATCAATCTGTTTTTTTAGTCAATTCAGATACATTTTACACAGATGAAATAACTATATCATGGCTCCTTTATATACTGCCCACCCCTACCCACTGTTCAGCATGTTATTCACTTCAACGGAAGAATTTCCTCTGGTTACGTGTGAGTAGTTGATCAAAATGCTTATTTTTCTGCTTTTATTCTAGCTATGTGATTATTTATTGATTAAAATAGAACAGAACAGAGCATTCATCTTGCAAAATTTTCATTTTTCCTTGCTGGCATGTTATAATTTTTCACATGATGTTACCGACACGATAGCACCCCTGTGCTTGATCGGTTGCAAAGAAATTCTTTCCAGTACTTGAAACAAATACCCACCCTTTATATTGATTCAATGTTGATGTGGTCATGATTTGACCGTGCACAACACTGATCATGGATAAGCAAGCAACGCATATTGTAACTATCTTGAGAAACATTTGTGAAAGAGCTAAACACAAATGCATCATTTATCACAGTTACAAGTTGTGTTTTTATTAGTTTAATTTTTAGTTTCGTAGCAAAGTACTCTGCAGACACTTAGTAAAGAAGAGTATTATGTAACGACTTGTAAATCAATGAATATTACTCTAAAAAACTATGGCTTTAAACAGACCTCGGTACATCCGACATTTTTTAATGCACAAGTCAAGCCAAGTCAAGTCAAATCAGGCTTGACTAGATTTAATTTGACTTGTCCAACTCTGCTTTTGAAATCGATTCAGTTTTTAAATATTCTACAATCGCATATATTGGATGAGGAAGGGAGTCGTTCTGTTTCGGGAAGTCACATCCACACTAGAGCCCGTCGGGTCCTACCCGTACCCGGAACCGTACCCGGACCCGGCGGGTCCGGGTCGGTTACGGTTCTAGAAAATTTTACGAATATTTGAATCAGGCTAAGTTCTCCTTTTAATAAATAGCATTTAATTTATATATAAAAATAATATAAACGATAACAAAGTCATCTTGACTACAATATTCAAAACTTATTTACAACAAAAGTTTACAAATCCAAAAAAATATTATACGGTTCAATGCTATCGTTCGTGTCATCGTTGTCGTTTAGAGATTCGTCATCATCATTGTCCTCGTTAGGTTTTGTCTTTTTTGTAATTGGTGATGAACTGAAGCTGTTGGAGTCGTTGTCGTTGATGGCGACGATTGATTCATCATCGGCTGTAGAGACTTTTCGTTTCATTTGT
>OENM01002169.1:9887-20785 GCA_900239745.1 Rotaria magnacalcarata | reverse complement strand
AACAATTCGATTGATAATCAAGGTTACATAAGCAGTTATAATGATTATCATGGAATCACATTAAATTAATGGATTGTTCACATGGTATACGATACCGTTTGATCCGTTTTAATATATGTTGAGTAGCAAAAGTTTCATTGAATATTTCATTAATTGAATGGCATCGATTCGAAGGAACTATTTGTGTAGAAATATGTCCTGAAACAGTCCCATGTTCTTGAAGAATAATTAGATAGTAGTTAGTTGAAATTTGCATTAAAGTCAGATTAAAAGAAAATGAAGTGTTTAGAACGAGTGAATCTTGATCAAATGCTAGTTTCTTCATGATACTCATACGATTTAATTCAAGACCAATGCTTCCAGGTGGAAAAGTAATCAAATGAATGAGTATCGATGGTGGAATCGCTATTCTTGGATGGAACGATACATCGATGCGAGTTTGTCCTTAGTAGGTTCTCACAATGTGCTCCCATATATCCTGGTGGACAAATACATATTGCATTTTTTTGACTGGCTGTAACTAAACTAGGATCCCATGGTAAACATTGTCCATTGTTCAAACATGGGTTAGAATCACACAAAGTATGACGAAGATAACAACGAGCACCGAACCGACCCAATCGGCATAAACAAATGGAATCGCTAATACAAATTGAATTTTGGTGCACAATTACAAGTATGTTTAATATTGCACTGAATACCTGACCAACCCGTGTGACAACGACAAAGTGTTGAAATTGGACAGGGACAGCGCGAACGGGGGGGGGGGGGGGGGGGGGGNCCCCCCCCCCCCCCCCCCCCCCCCCCCCCCCTCCCCCAACTTTGGAAATTTTTGTTTCAATTTTACTCCGATTTGAAGAAAATAGAAGAAATTTTTATTAATTTACTCCGATTTTTGAAGAAAATAGAAGAGAATTTTATTGATTTACTCCGATTTTTGAGAAAAAACCTCCCGTTTTCAAGTAACCCCCCTATATTTTTGTTGCTTCGCGCCGTCCCTGAATTTGGATTATTAATATAATTGAAATATTGACCATAAATGAATGGAGATCGACATGTTTGAATAGGTTGCACATTATCAAATGGGACTTTCAATACTGCAGCTGGATGATACACAGGAAGAAAAGGAAATTTAATTGGAAATATCCAACTAGCTCGATAATTTAATGTCATTTGATTGTATGCCTCGATTTGTACGGAATAGTTTCTCGATACATTTTTCGGTTGACTTGAATATAATAAATATAGATTGAATTTATTGTGGCAATATCTCGACGATAAATATTCAATAGTATCATGAGATTCAATATTTCTTTCGTTATCGATTATGGTAATTAGAAATACAAATACACTACGCCAGTCTCATGTTATTCGAATTCTAATAGTTAAACTCACACGCTCATTTTAATATTCGCAAGTAGCTCGGTAATAACTCGGCAGACATAAACAATATAGCTTTGACACATTTACTTCCAATCGAACACGCAATAGGAATTCCTCTAATGCATGGCCATGCCGTAACCATTAGGCACACGTTTTGCTAACTTCTCTTTGATTAGACGGGGTTCTGCTCGGTCTGGTGATAGATTTGATGTATCATGTAACATTAACAGGGTTGGATAAGTAGGTAAATTAGATAATTTGAAACACATAAATTTGTGACGTTTTAAAGTTGTGACAAATTGACAGAAATATTTCTGAAACATGGTTTACATAGACTTCAGAAAAATCACAAAACGTGGACAGGTATGGAGCTCGTCGTCTACAAAAAAAAGACATTTTCGTCATTATGGAATGGGCAGTCTGGATAATCATTACAAATTTTATTCGAAAAAATAGTTTTTGAATCGCTCCAACAGCGAAAATTATATATAGCATCTTCATTATCGAAAATAGCGACATACATTACTCGTTCATCTGTTGTGCCAAGACAGTCAGAAATATTATCGCCAACTCGTGTAATAGGTAAACATGAAATTTTTGATGTGTCATTTGGAAATACACAAGAATGTTCAAGCGAAGGACAAGTCGAGGGAGGACAATTCACTTTATCAACTCCGTTTTTACATGATCAGAATTGATCGCATCTTGTATAGGTATTATTACATGGTCATGCTTGACAATCTGTCTCATCTGTTTCGTAATGACCATCGATTAATATTGAAGGAAAATCTTGTTTTCCATCACATATGTTTTGAAACAGCATATTGATATTGATTTCAGATGGGGTTGTTCCAAATTCACCCCTTTCATCCTCGACATATTTGCAATTTTTCTTTGGATCTTGATAAACCAACAACGCAAAACATTTGTCATGATCTTCCTCGTAACATTTAAAACGATGGTTTCTATCGCTCAACGAACAACTTTGATTCCACGGCTCATCATCACCAATAGGACAAGCAACGAAATCATCGAGAAGGCGAGATTTTGAAATGCATTTTTTGAGTTCTGACATTGATATACTGTTGAACAATTACAATAATTGTTTTCATCAACAATCACTAAGCGTGCACGAAATTTTTCTCTAACAGCATTAACAATCTCTTCCAAATTTTCATAAGACCTCGTGTTGTCTAGCCCTAAATCATTAAAATAACGACAAAACATACTACCAATGGATACGTTGTTAGGAAGATACCCGCTGCAGAGTTTTTGATCGTAGCAAATATACTCAGGAAGTGGAAATTGGTCAGTTTCAATTGAATGGCTCTTATACATTGATTGGACATGCCCATAGAGCACAGGAGCATAGCGAAATTCATGACTTGCTTGACATTTTTCTTTTACACATTAATTTTGGACAAAATTTTTTACATCATTTGCGATCGACAAAACCCATGGTTATCATGGAGAAAGCAGTTACGTTTGAGCACAAATCAGGCGGCAAAAGACTGCTACGACCATTGTCACGTCTAATTATTCCATTCGTACATTGACCATCTCCGCATGAAAATTGTTCAATACCTGGTCGACACAGGTGTTCTTCACATTGAAGTTAAACTGCCCATGGCATTCTTTTTAATAGCCAGGAATAAAACTTTCATCTGTTTTATTCAAGCATTCGTATTGTACAGCACTATCCTGAAGGAATTTAACGGGTATGCATTGACCATTCTGGCATCAATACTCATCCTCAGCGCAATGGTTGATTTCTAATTTCCAACAATGTTTCTCATCTGATCCATCCAAACAGCCATGTTTTCTGTCACAAATGTCACGCCAATCCAAACAAGAAATTAGTGTGTCACATTTTAAGTGTTGAGATTGATAACATGTCACTTTGGTATCTTGATATATGATTCCTTTACTTACAAAAATCCATCGAATTATATCATTGAAGGTTTCATCTATATTATAATCAAATGTAAAACGACAGAAAGGTCCAAACCATGGCGAAATACAATTGTAAGATAAAAGTTTATCGTCTACTATAATGGGTTTGAATTCAAGTCTAGAAAGTTTTGATACCGTTCAGCAAAATCCAAAGAAGCCGACCATGAAAGTAATGTGGAACTACTTATATTTTTAGATTTTAATTCGAGAAAAGTAAACATAGCATGATATATATTGGTTAAACCTAATGAGTCCATAGTCTTTAGATATTCGAAGACAATAGGAAATTTTCAGATGTAAGTTTGCAATAATATGTCTGTTTGCTCCTTCTTTATTATATTGAAAGTATAAAAGACAAAATCGATCATGATGATTACCTGTGTTATACAAATTGAACTGATAAAGAGGCAAGGCTTGTGCCTGCCATATAAACAACATGCTCAATAGTAGCATACAATTGAATAAAAGAAAAGAAAAACGATTGTATTTTTACTTCTTTGTTGTAACTTGACAAATATTGCAACTAATAGAAAATATTTCTACATCACATGTCAATAAGTCTCGATGGGTCACGTATTGTAACCAATATGCGAACATGCTCATAGAAGATATTACAAGAAGGACCTCAACAGATATCAAATAACTCTAAACACTGAGATAAAACACTCCAGTACCTATATCACGTCCAATATAAGTATACGCGACTAGATTCTACACCATGATTGAAGTCGCTATTCGGTATTTAAAAGCGTTGATTACATATGAGTAACAAGTATTCTATGTGCTGTGTGGGTGTGAGCAATGGTGTGCGTGAAGAGAAAACCAACGCTCTCACCCACCCGTGTAGGCGTAGATCCATCGTGCAAATCCCATGCAACTGATGAAAATCTAGTGTAGGCCGGTTCGTCTGCCTCGAACACCAAGGTAGTCTACCCAGTGAAAAATATTCACTGATTTTAATCGCAGTTTTGTGTAACAAAATCAAAATTAAAATCGGTTGACAATTTTGAGTGTGTGGGTGTGCACAGCGATTTTTCTCAAACTCACACCGACACGCGTAAAACGTGATAGTCGATAAGCTATGAGTATATGAGTTGTTCTTAAAGCAACCACAGTGAGTCAATGGGACTATGAATAAACGTAGAAGATGGTTTTCCTCTTACGTATCATTATTGAATATCTTAAGAAGTTCACATATGGTGTGTTTACCATTTGACTTTTCATTCTTTAATGTTATTCCTGCATACTACGGCTATTAAATGGAAGCATATATCATCGAATTAAATAAAATTGTTTATACAAAATTATTTTCTTTTTCTTAAATTTTGTTTTCGTTGTTAAAAAGAATACAAATAGATAATATATTCGATCAAATAAAACAGGCAACGACAGTTGAATAAATAACTATTTTACTCTTTCCAAGAAAATTGATATTCTATTAAACACAAATTGCAGTTTTTCTTTTGCTTTAAAATATGATACAATGGGACTAGTCACAAATTATTGAATGAGGTTCATGTCCTGGCCAAATTAATCTTTCGAAAGTTAATTATATTGTTCAACTATTTTACAAAACAATAAGAAAATCTTAACTCGCTGTAATAGCATGAAAGAAAAATTTTCTGTGACGTTAAATATATATATATGTCGTAGGCCAATCTCGGATTCAGGCCAATCCTGGATTGGCCTAGGCCATTCTAAGATCCGAGTTTGAACTAGTCCAATGTCGGATTTGGGCAGCGGTATCCGTTGAAACCTCCACTGCTACCTTGATAGTGGTTGGATTAGTTTTTCCTTGGAGAACTGGACAAAAACAATGATATTCCAGATAATGCAATTGTTGATGGAGAAATTAAAGTAGGATTCAGGAAGTTATGGATAAGTTTCTATAGAAGAGCAGCTTCTATGGAAAATCAACCATAAGTGTTTGAGTTCATACTAATTTCCATTGTTGATGATTGCAATACCTGAAACACCATAGTCTCAACACATTTTGCCAATAAGGATTCCAATTCCGCATGTATCTGAGGCCTAGGAGAGGTTTTAACGAAAACTTTTTTCTCAATCTGACATTGGACTAGTCCAAACTCAGATCTCAGAATGGCCTAGGCCAATCCAGGATTGGCCTGAATCCGAGATTGGCCTACGACATATATATCGAAAGATTGATGCATAAGTAAATCGATAACTGAACGTAAAATAGACAACACGAAGAAGGACAATTAAACAAAGTTTCAGAGTACCGTATAGAGGGCAGTGGTCGAGACTAGAATTTTTTCAGTATACATAAATTTTTAAATATTCAAATAGAAACAGTTGCCCGAATCATTTATTTGTTATTTTCTCGCTTCTTGATTTCGATCAGTATCATTATTTTTGTGAAAAAGAAAAACGATGGATAACCTAAATTTTAATATTGAAATATTCAAAGATTATCGTTACAATTTAAGTATGTCTAGTTAAATTTATTCATTGATGAAACCTTTGTACACTTTTCCTCAACTTTATTTAGCGCCTGAAGGCAATTATTCATGTCCAATACATGATTGCAACAGCGTCTTAGAACTCGCTAATGAGCAACAGTTCCCCAATGATAATCAAATTAAAATGTTTTGGTCTCATGTTCAATCTGCTCACTCCGATGAATTTGAAAATTTATTGAAACAATTTTCCGAAAAAACATATATTCCTAAAGAAAGTAAAGTTAGTATTCCTTTTAATTTTATATCTTTTTTAGTGAGGTGAAATTAAAAACTAACTGTTCTACATAGTAGCTTTGATAAAGTAATACGTTAATCACCATTTCCCTCCTACATTACGTAATTAGTTTGGATCTTCTTTCCATTTAAAATCTATTGAATAATACTGTCGATTCGATTCAATAATCATATTTCTAGAAATTACAGAAAATAGCAAAATTCCGTGATTTATACATGTAAATATGATAATATTCTTTTGTTGGAATGCACGGAAAGATTAATTTCATTAGATAGAAAATATTAAGAAAGATAACGGCCTGTGACAATCTGTTGTTCAAAGTATCTATTTTATGAAGTTTTTGTCTGATTCAAATACTATACTAAGCTAAAATTAAGGATTCATATCACGGCAATGTCATAAGTAAGATGTTAATAGATGGAGTTTCTATCCAAGAGTTCTAAAATAGATCACATAATGATATAAACATATCTACAATCCTCTTGTTTAATCTTATTTAATTTTTCGTAGAAAAAATATATGTAATAAACCTTTTAGAATCTTAGGATATGAAACGATAGATTCCCATTTTTCGTTTCTCTCAATGTTTTGCCTGACCTCTAGATCGTAGAGTGGCTTTTTTTCTGTTTATTCGTATTGAGTCATTCATTGGTGGAAGGCAGATAAACTCATTTTACATTCTTTTCTTTCTCCTTTTGTTCTTATCAAGAAAAACAAATTGACGTCTCTATTATTTTTCTGTCATTGATCGTTAGTGTCCTTCGATATTTTTATGTCATCGTCCAAGTTGTCAGACAACATAACTTTATTTAAATAAGAATATCGTAAACGTAATCTGTAGAGCAGTTTACATGAAAATGGCTATCAAAGATAACAAGGTCTACTTTTATTTGTATTCTTAGTTGTTTTTTTTTGTTCAGATCCATTTATATCGTTTGCAACCTGTTCGAGGTTATTTTTTTTATTGTTTTGAAAATTTCATTTCTAATTCTTCAAATATCGTTATTTTCTTTTCTAACGTTGTTTGTTAAAGTAAAAAGTTGTCCAGAAAGATCTCTTGATTACAATTCTGAAATATTTAACTAAATGATGTTTTGTCTTTGTTAATAAGTCGAATTTTTCTTCAAATGAATATGGTAGATTGAGGGTGTATAACTAAATTATTTATTGAAGAATAGAATCTTCTAATTTTTCTCAGTGCTCAAAAAAACATCTGCACCATTTGATCTAACCATACTGAAACTATTTAGGGAAATTCTTGTTTAACGATATTTTCCATATGTTAGAGGAGTAATTTAAGCAACAAGATATTGCATTTCGCCAACGAAATCCGTCAAAGTGGCACTAAATCAGAAGGAGAGAAAATGATAGAACTCTATAAAAAATAGATGATATTTTTTTCAATCACTTATGCTTTATTTTCTAAAGATAGAGGGTTAGTTTATCTCTATCTAGTAAATTAACACAAAGTATGACCACATCTAAACAGAAGTCTTATATCTAATAGTTGAGCAGTGCTAGATTGAAACCTGTCCCCATATGTGTAATTTTGTCATGAATTATATTTTATTAACAACTTTGAAATAGAAAGAAGACTTGGATTAGCAAACAAATTTAAATAAATTGATACTTATCCGTCCAACCCATGTAGATGTTATAAGCATATGCATTCGACGTCAGATTTGATCATCGCCTCTAGGTGAGAAATTTTAGTTAGATTTTTTATTATTTGTATATTGATAGACATATTAATGATATCGATAAGATTCATAGTCAGTCGTAAAAATCAGGACTGAATGCTTATTCATCAAATAAGTCAAAGAATATAGATTTTAAATTTATCTAGATTTCATGCGAATATTTTTCTGAAGAATTTAACTTAATCAAAAGTACGAGAAAAGTATCCTAATTTGAACAGAATTGAAGATAAAAAAAAAGTCAAATGACGATGCGATGCATTTTAACAGAATGTGCATTCGCCACTGCCTTGCTTTCGAAATTGTTAAGAGTAAAATCTCAAAAGAATATTATGTGCGCTATCATTGAGTCTGTTTTTTTAGAGACTTGAGTGTTCTTTTTGGTTTGACAGGCAGAGTATACTTTATTTAGTAATATGAAATATCGACAATGCGCAGCGGAAGATTTCTAAAAAGATTTTACACTTGTGTATCAAAGAAGACTAGAGATATTCTGTTAAAAAATATAGTTTGATATTTCTTATATTGATTGTTTTTATTTCTATTTTAGTTAGATCGTATTTCCGACTCAATAAACACGTCGAATGGAAGTATTACTAAAATTTTATTAAAATTAATGTCAAATTCCATCAATGATCAAAAATTTTTTCAGTGTATTTCTGAAGAACATCATAAACTACAACAAGAATTGAAAGAAATTTTGAATTCTTCAACAACACCCGTTCAACAACAACCAACAACTTTAGGCAGTCTTTAAGACTTTTGATTTAGTTCACATAGAGAGAGTCGTGTGTGTAGTATATTGTTAGTGTGAGTTAGGAGTGTCTTTTTTTTCTATATGAACAAGAAGAAATAGGAATTTATTTTGATTACAAAAAGACTTTATTGGCACAGACCATTAGTATTGGTGAAATATGGAGCTCTCATATATGTTTCAATTTTAGTAAACTAATACAAAATACTTACAAGGAAAAGCTCGTTTAGACTATACTTGCTTTCATAAATAATCGCTTATGAGGGCGAAAATCAATTATTCCCCTCAGCTTCGAACAGAAACTTTTAATCCTTTACTAAAAACACAAGCCAGACAACGTACTAAGAAAGTGCTCATTTGTTCATAGTCAATTTTGACCAACAGGCAGAACAGCATTACTTTCATTGACGGCAATTGTTGCATTCAGTGTTTCGAATGATGAGTGCACCAAGTAAAATCAATGGGAGTGAGCCACGCACTTATTTTGATTTGCACTCTATTTTGTACTACACTGGAAAAAATAGAATAAACGTGCTGCACTCTGTTAAAAGATTTTTCACCTTGTTTTATATTTTAATTTATATTGATTGCTTCATCTTTACAATGAACTTTCTTATCTTTGATTCAAGCAAATAATATTTTCTCATTCTTACTTCAGATAGCTAATGAGCAAAGAACAGTCATTCAGACAATCTCAAACATCATCTACATAAAAGTTTTTAATTTAATCAACAAGATCATTGTTTGAGGGTGTGGGTTTTATTATTCATGTAGCAAGTCAACACCCACACCCTGTGGGAGTCACTTGATAGCAATTTGTGAAAAGTAAAATATTATCATTCATCTTTTACTTTTTATTAGGAAATATCAATCAATCAGTTTCTTTCACAACCACTTTGATAGAAACGTTAAGAAAAATGAACTTCTTCAGAACAAAATTGAGTCAGTCAAATTGAGAACGCACAACATATGGCTATCATATCTAGCCGAATCGATGTCGTATTATTGCCTTCGAGTGTTGCCATTCTTACACTGTTCAATAGCTTGAATTTGACGACTATTTCTGCTACTGCGCAATCACTTTCTCTTGGTATTTACGATACACTACACTACATGCTCAGTATACAAGTACGCTATCATGCTCATGTAAACAAATAGCCGTACCCTATGGTACCATCGTTTCCATGAGTCTCATATCATCAGGTAAGATACATAAACAGTGACTATTGATTTAGCGTTTTACAGCCTTCAGAATAAATATCGATACGAAGTATTTGAAAAACATTTGACACAGCGTAACAGAAGATAAGATGTCTTATGGTTAATTTTTCCACTGATCTTGGATGCAAACGATTTATTAATTAGAAAATCCTTTTGAATTTTTACAGGCGATAGTAACTTTGATCGTATTCGTAAATTAGCCATGTAATAGTTGACATAAACGTCATGAAACTCGACTTCAGAGTTGGGTGTGGGTGTGCACCATTTCTCTTCACTCTCATACACCCACCCAGGAGAATCATCCGGCCGTCTGAAAGGCCATCGGAAACGGCTATAAAACGACATAAAACGGCATTAATTTTCACCCTATTTCGCCGTAATCCGTCAGCTCGTTTTACGAGCCGTTTTTTTTGCTAGAAAACGGCCATCGCTTTTAACACTATTCTCTTCGTTTTCCGAGCTGACGGAAAACGGCGCCGTTTTTTAACGTTTTACATCGTTTTTATGCCGTTTACGGGCCGTTTTCTTTCACCTGGGCACAAATTTCAAATTTCAATGCTCTCGTTAATTTGAACTTTTGTTTTAAATGATAACTGTTTGATTTAACTTAGGTGTGCTCTAGTACATGCATCGCTCCCATCTGGACTACAACCGTATGCGGATATGGGCCCAGAGCCAATAGTATTCTACAACGTGATCGACCTTTTCTCAGTAAACAACATCAGTTGATCGGTAGCATCTGTAAAGCATCAAAGAGCACTGTGGATCATGCTCTGTTGAAATTGAACATGATAACTTTGGTGAGTACACCATTACTATCTCGAGATGTCTTTGAATCACAAGCAAATGTAATCATCAAACAACTAACCAAACAGGCGCCACTTGATTTTCAACGATTGATGGTTTCCCCACCACTTTTACTTGAGGTCAATTTAATACCGTCAGTGTTTGGTACCGATTGGCCGATAGAATACGGTAACGCATCCAATGACTATCTTTTTCGTAATATTTCACGATTATATGCTAATGGCACATGCAACTGTGCTGTTTTGACTCATTGTCATGAACCATTGACAATTGGTTCTCCTGATCTTATATTACCAGGCCTTGTGATCGGTTGTTTGCCAATGGATGAACTCAGGGGCGTAAGTCAGGTCTCAGAGCAGGGGGGG
>OENM01002168.1:2783-20820 GCA_900239745.1 Rotaria magnacalcarata | reverse complement strand
AAACGAGTCGATGATGAATGATGAAATTGAAACGTTTAACAAACGAAGAAGAAGCTCATCAAAACAAAACTTATCAAACAAATCTTTAATATCAATGAGTCAGTCATCCATACCACAAGGAGTTTTTAAAAAAATGAAGAATTCTCAGATTGAAACGAAATCATCTATTGATAATAATAGCAATCGCTTGAATGCAAATGATGATATTTCTTTTTATAAGTCATCACGATACTTGAAGATGCCACGAAAGTTTCTTTTGCATTCATTACGCCTTCAATTGAATTGCTCTATAAAAAGAAAAAAAGAACAACGATTTACGCTTTCACGACTTGAACTNCAGTCAGTTGAATCTACTTTGTTTCAGCTCATACAATAGTATTGCTTTCATTTACAGGATGATATAGTTCAAATAATGGAATCAAATGAAAGTGATAGTATTCAGAAATCACTAGAAGAATATTTGATAATGTTGAAAAACAGAATCAATCAGCATGAAAACGAATTAATGATACAGTTGTCATCTTGTTAGACTGCATTACATCTTATGGAGATGACAGATCAGAGATTGAAAGGATTTGTTCATTTACATCATATTGATTTAGTGAGAACAGTCAACTATCAAAAACATAAATTAAAAGACATTATCTATGAAAAACGATTGTTCAATCAATTATCTTCTTATCACTTAACTGAAGTACAAGTAAGGAAAACACATCGGATCTTTCCTATTATTGTTTTATGTTGCCTAGTATCAAGCAAACAACCAGATCACTACGATCCGCAAAAAGTAGTTAAAGATTTTCGAAGATTTGACTATATTTGAACAACGAATCTTATGTCATACATTGACAAAAACATTCAATGATATTCCAATAGTTAAATATCAAAATTTTTTTGGAAATGAAGCTAATAAAATTATGCAAGAATTGAAACGTCGAAAACGTAATGATCAACTGAAAAATTATGAATTGGAATTTCAACATTATGAAGATTTGTATAAAACGGAAATCAATATATTTGAATCTAAACTCATATACATAAGCTTAAATCATCAACATATTCAAGCAGATATATTGATGACTTTATTGAAATGCTATTTGAGTTATTACACCAATTGATTAATACGTCAAATTCGTTACAAGGAAGCGTGTGCCCATGTAAAATTAGTACGTCAGTATTGTCGTCATTTATTATCGAAACAGCAAATAGTCGATGTTTATCCACAAATCATTGTCGATGTTCCTAAGGTATCATTGAATCAAATTCAACTAGATTATCTTTCCAAAAGTGGTAAGTAGATACCTTTCTTTTATAGTATTATCTCAATCGTTAATTTATTCTTATCTATTCATGTTCTGATATGTTTTCTATTTCAAGGACCTAATTATGTCAAATTAAATCAAAGTTCTCTTCATTCTTATGAACATCAAGAAAAACATGTACAACAAGAACATAAGAACATTATGAATGTGATAACTCGTTATCTTATCCGTGAGCATCATATTCCACTAACAGCAACAATTATCAGAGAGCTTTCTCAACACTTGGAAACAAGTCTACATCAACAATATATGATTCCATTATCTTATCTAAACATATACCGAACACGAAACGAATTCAAACTAATGAAATCGATTCAACATAGACTGCAGAAAGGAAACTATATTCTTCGCGAGACAGGTAAAAGTGGAATTTTTCATATTGGCAATTCAGTTGATTATGAAAAGAAAGCAGAAGCTTATCGACAAAAAACTGGCGTTTATATTGAATTATATTCTAATCCGTTATGGAGTGTATTTGATAAAGTTATTCTTTTACTCAATGATCTTCGTTCAAATAAATATATTCTATCGTGGCAACTACATAAAATGATGCCGGAGCGAGAAAAAGTTCAGTTGGATTATTTATATTTCATTCCTAAACCTCACAAGGTAATTCATTTCTAATCTTTGATTATTATCTCTCTTCAACACAATTCATTAGACAGGAACACCATTGAAACCTATTGTATCATCAATGAATATGCCAACAACAGGAATTTCAAAGTTTTTGGATAAAATAATCCGGCCAATATTTGATAAACATGCACGTTCAATCACAATTATTGATGGAGCTAGTTTGATTCAACGTTTAGAAGCATATACAACAAACGGGTATCTGAAACCAAAAACTTATCTATACACGTTTGATATTACAGATTTATATACGATATTACCAAAAGAAGAATCACTTGATATTCTAGTTGAATTTCTCCTTCAACATGGCTATGAAAAAGTTCAAAATATTCCGATTGATATTATTCGAAAGTTAGCTCTTATCGTTATTAAAGAAAACGTCTTCGTTTATGAGAAGAAATTCTATCGACAAGTCATTGGTGATGCGATGGGCTCAGCATTTACTATAACACTAGCTAATATTTTCATGTGGGAATGGCAGATGCAAGTTGTTCACTGACTGGAAGTATCCAATGAAATATACGGTCGGTATTTAACATGGTTCATTAAAGAGTATACTTTGACTATTATGTCTCATTTTAGATATGTTGACGATATTTTCTTTACTTCGAACGAGTCAGTCGAATCTATCGATCAAATGTTAGATCAAGCTAACAATTTTCATCGAAATATTAAACTAGTGCGACAAATTGGTAGAAGTATTCCATTTCTTGATGTATTCATTGAGAACAATAGCGGAACTTTGAAAACTTCAGTGTATCATAAAGAAGCAGCTGAACCATACGTCGTAGCATTTGGATCAGATCATCCTAGTCACGTTTTTCGAAACACTGTCGATACTTCTATTACGAGAGCAGTTCGTTACTCAACAACCTTGGCTCAATTCGAGGAAGAAATACGACAAATGAAACTCAGGTTTCTCTATAATTGGTAAGTTTCAGGTATTCATTCACGTTTCTCATTTTTTTATGTGACTTATAGGTACCCACCAAGATATATCGATTGGCGACTCAGCACATTATTCAGTAAATATTTATCGAAAAATCCCATTTTGCGTACGCTAAATACCTCTGATGGCTTCGATTATTGACGTCATCAGTTATTGGCAACATCAACAGATAAAATATACGATAGAACAGTCAAAAGCTCAACTACCGATCAAACCAATGACAGAAATATGTAAAATCAGCTTGTTCAGCCCATAGACAACAACGAAATAACAAAGCGAAAAGGTCTTGTCATTCATAAAAGACATGAGCAAAGACTCACCCACATTCAACGTCATATTCATGAATTGTGGATGCGTACTCTTCATGGAGCCGACGTCATCAATACTGCTCTAATCGTCGGTACTTGTTTGAATTGCAACTTAAAACAAGAATTGTTAGCCAGGATGATCAAACCTATTCGACGTGCGGGAAGCAGTCAAGAGACCGAAATGCAATATGAAACGAATAAACAACCAGAGAATATTCAACCCAATCAAAAAGCCAATAACATAGTCTATTTTAAATTTCATGTACTTATCTATAAATAAAAACTAAATAACTTTCTATTGACAAGTAGCGATGCATTGTAACAGTAGCTTTCACAAAAAATCTGAAGCCGAGGTACATGATACCATAATCGCATTTCTATTTCAAAAACAACCTATATGAGAACTGTACACATAAGTGAAAATTAATCAACATTTTCATTATATTTCATAATGAAACTCACTTCTACATCAAAAACGAGATAAAGTCGATGAGAAGTCTGCTTTGACAAACTCCTAATGTCATAGTTGAATTAATGAGAACCACTCCATCAAACAGTTCTTTCAGCAAGCAATAAATACAACATCTTTACTATCAAACATCCTATTCCTTTAGCCCCTAAGCAATGCTATCCGGAACTTTCACCATCACAATCAAGAAACCTGATTCAAAACCTTTTTTTCTACCGAATATTCAATTGTTCAACATACCAACTAACCTGCCCATTAACAACTTCATATGTCATCCTGAGATCATTTCGAATCAACAGAAAAATAAGCCGTCTGATGAGACCCTTAAGCAAGGTCGAAACGCATAACGGTTAGCTCAAAACACATCCACACCCTCAGGTCCTCATAAGTACTTTATTACTTCAAGTACTATCCTTTTTGTTATTAAAAACTGTCCATATAACGGGTAGCTACCATCACGATTAAAACGAATAAGGAAAAATGCATTGCTGGTCTATGAACAGTAGAATTTTCTCTATTAGGTATTGGAGATATTTCTGCTGTTATAATGGTTGTTGTTAATGGTTGTGTCCTTGTCATAGTTGTAGATGATAACTCTATTTGAGCTGTCGATACTGTTGTTGTTCTAGCAGTTGATGTCGTTGTTTTCATCGTGGAAGTTGTTGGATTGGTCGTTGTAGATGATGTTGGAAACAAAGATGAATCAACTGTTGGCATCCAATTGTACGATATTGACGTAGCAAAGCCTACTCGATTGTTTAGTATATCGAAAACTGAATAATAACGATATAGAAAGTAATCGCGTAAGATCCAAAAATGATTGCCATTGGAATCACTCGAGTCGGATGGAGAGAAGACGCTATAACAAATGTAACCAGTCGATTGATCACCAGTAATCCACAGATATTGTAGTGGTGTTAATATAAATACTGTATCACCTATTGTGAAGGTAACATTTGGAAATGAAGATAGTGAACGCGTATGGCAATCGACCGTATACTTAATGAATGAGAAGACTTAAATGATATTCTCTAAACAGCCTAAAACGAAGAAGACATACCAACTGACTATTTGAGTCATAGGTGCCACCCAAGGCACCATTCAGTGACTCAACTTGAGCTGTGGGCCCAACGATTAATGTGGTACCCGTATCAGCAATAGCATATGTTGATGAACTTATACTAGTTGATTCGACACTTACACTATTCATATAATGATAAAAGTAGGTGAAATAGCGTGTTTAATAAACTGTTACCTGGCCATTGGGAACTCCTAATATCCTTCTATTGAAACAGATCTATAAGTTATAGAACATGTGTATTTACTTGGGTCTGCACCACCGAATATGAGTTCACCACCAGATGTGGCGTTAGTATCACTGAAATCATAATTAACATACGAGATATTTTACATTCATTCAGGGAACCCTTACGGATTTAAATAGAAAGAAAAAATAGCTTGTGGAATGAGACCTTGAGACCACATGTTGTAGAAGAATGGTTTTTCGCCGTCGCTGGTCAAACTTGGAAAGGCAAGACCTAGAATGCCATCGTTGATATCGCCAGTCATACCTCGAAGAGATGTACATTCAGCAAATGTTTGGTTTTTGACTGCTATTCCATTAATCTGAATAAAATAAGCATTCAAAAATAGTCACTATTGAATGAATAGATTTTCTTTCATTTCCACGCTTTTTTGATCAGTGAAAATTCATCTGCATCATTTTCTTAAGTAGTTAACTACTTTGACCTGATTGAAGAAATAGCTGAAGAGAACTAAGCGATGGATTCACTGATCGACGACTGTGAGCTATATCTCTGCTAACATCTTCCTAGTCTTATCAAAGTAGCCTTATCAAATGACGATCGGACCACTAAGCAACAACCGTAACATCATAAGGGTGTGGGTGTGTGGATGTTGATATCTCTATCGCCAACATACATACACCCACACCCTAGTTCACGAATACAAAATTTATCCATTTTACTTTTGGATCACCAAGTTATCCACATTAGCCTCTTTAATCCTTTTAGTCCCTTCAAGTGCCATTAGCCCTTATAGTCTCTTGAGTTTCGTTGGTCCCCTTAGCACCATTTGGGGCCTTTTAGTATCCTTAGGCACCCTTTAGCACCCTTCGGCACCTTCACTTCAACGACACTCACATCGCCATCCTGATCTACATCCTAAAAGGACTAAAGGGATCTAAAAGTAAAACAGGATAAAGTTTTTGTTTCGTGGACCTATGAAAAAAGTAGGTATACAGCTCAATCCTACTTTTTTAGCTAATGTTTTTCACACTAAAATTATTGATACGAGATTCCATCGACAATAAGAGAACTGATCACTAGATCTCCCGCATGAAAAAAGCGCTGATCAACACATCCCGCTCACTGACAAAGAGTAGATCAGTAGACCCACTCACCAAACAGGAGCGGGTAATCATAGGTTTGAGCCCGCTCTTCCGACTCATTGAGCGATGAGCTGTCGTGTACCTAATCCTAGATTATAAGTGAACTCGAACATACAAAATATTGAAATACACATTGCCTTTAAATAATCAACTCGTGATTGTATCAATATCGAACTAATTCATCTGCATATTTGATGTCTAACTATGAACATTTCTATTTTAGCTCAATAATTTTTAAAATAATTTACTGTTACAACATCGACACTGAGAATACCACTGGCTGAAGAACCATCACCATAGCTGATTGAAAAAATTTTCCCATTGGCCACATATGTTGTCGACTCTCCAGAATTATACTTATTGAAACCATCTCAAAAAATGAACTCTGATGAAGATCTGAATAATATTTAATTAAGTTTCGATAACCTGCTGCAAGACGATCGGCACTGGCTTGACGGCACCCATAGATCGGAGGAACCTGTATCGAAGTCGATACGAAAGTTTTGAGGTGGCGTTTCGATGAAATAGGCCTGTTAACAAAAACTATATTTCGCGATTTATCGTCGATAAATTACCAATATATAAGTGTTTCGATACCAAATCTTTTTTTCATGTCTATATTTTTGGCTATTTATAATCTATCAAAACTTCAGCGATTATCTTTTATTCTTGAAAATCAAATGTGATTACGACTGGAAAAAACTGAGTGTTACTTTCGATTAGATGACCCAAAAGGTGGATTGACACTCGCTCACGTCAAGTTCATTGGTGAGATTTTCGTTAACAGAAGTGGTTGCTAAAGAAATTTTGGCATAAGTGCTGTTAGCGTCACTAGATGTCACTTCATGACGCTAACTTATCCATATCATTGAAATACATTTTCTTTACTTGTTTTCTATTTGATATGGATATCCTTCTCATGATTGAGATCATGTGATCTTTTTCGCTTAGCTATGTTTTTTCGTTATTACGTCGTTTAGTTTTTCGCGTTCGAATATATAAGGAGCTATCCTTATATTCATTTGTCAGATTTATTGTTTTTTCTTCACGGTTATTATTATTTACATAAATCTACTTTTTCCTTCAATCTACTGATTTCATCAATTGATCTTATTAAACATCATTGATTATCTATTTACTTAAACAAGGTAAAATAGCTGTCTACGTGAGCTCACGACAGAAGATCGATTAATTTAAAGAAAACGCATCATTGACTGAGCGTAAAAAATAAAATAAAGATTAAATGAAAGCATCCCTAAAAGTGAGCCTCACAAGTGCTCAAAGACTTTTGACTGTTAGCCATAATTTTCGTTGATACTGTAGAATTTGTTCTGTTAGACGACGGTCGGTGAGCACGATGAATAGGAATTCTAGCGATTCAAAATAGATAAATTCATACACTGATTTAGTTAAGCAAAAGTACTCACCGAAATATGTCATTGCCAGCTGACTTTTCACATAAGTGGATGGTAATGAGCATTACAAGTAATGTACTGGTCACCTTTAACATCATACTTTACCAGTTTTGTTGAGTCTACCAAGTATTAGGCAAATGCTATAATCTAGAATCAAAAACAAATCATTTTAGTCACAGATGATGGAAGAAGCAATGAACAATAGAGTTATATTATATGCGGACGTCTCACAAGAATAAGCAACTTTTTGTGTACTCAAAAAAAAATGTGAGTACACTATAGAATCGGTCAGTGTGTCCGGCCGTCCGGCCGTTTACACGATAACTCCTGAAAGGCTGATCCGATTGTCATGAAATTTTGTACACATAATGATCTCATTAATATCTCAGTCGAGTTCGAAGATGAGAAGGATCCGTCAAGAAATGGATGAGTTATCGAAAAAATTGTCATTTTTGACTATACCATCCCTGAGGGGGAGTACAGGGATTTTTCAAAAAAAGAAACTTTCCTCAGAATTATCCACAACATATATAAATCGACTCAGTTTTTAACGCTGATTCCGAATCTGATTCTAGTTTTGAACTAAATCGTAGCTGTCTAACGAAACATCGCCTGAAAATGGTCTCAAAATGCACAAAAACTGCATCCAGAAACCAAAGTGCCTAGTTTCTCATGNTAATTTTGGTGTTCAGACATTCTAGAATGACTCACATATCCCATGCACTTTTTGCAGTACACATAACTCTCGGATGAAATCCGAAGTTTCCACATTTATTTTATTTTGATTATTACTCAATATATCTGAGTGCATGTTTTTCTTAACAAAATACTGGTGCCATTATTTTTCTTATAAGGCTTACTCATAAAATTGTCAACGACGTTGTCATTCCTCTTTAGTACAATGATTCTGAACAGTAAAACGTTCTTAATGAGTCGAGTTTCTTGTTTTCGACAAACATATCGAATGCAGATGAAGAAAAATATTTCGAGTCTCTTATGCAGAAAAAAAGAACTAGTTAATTTGAACCAGCAGGTTAAACTTTGCAATTACACAAGAAAAAATAAATAAATACATAACTACAGTGATTAGGATGAAAAGAAAAATTAATCATTTCTGAGTAATCTTGCACGAAACCATTCATTGACGAAAGAAAGAAAAATCCTTCACTTCATATTATTATTAACTAAATGTACTGCAATACGCAATGAGACGATAACATTTTACTTCACTATTTTGGTTGAGAGCAAATACTATTAACACTACCAAAATTGAAAAGGCTGAATGGTTTGTACTTTGAATAACTTCAGCATGAATCACGCTAGAGATTTTTTATTTTTACTAGTCAGTAGAGTATATTAGGAAGCGTTGAAATATATTAGGAACGTCAAGTTAATTTTAGTGAGTGTTGTACAGTTATTGTAAGCTATTTGAAAAGGTGGTAACTTTGATTTTGTTTCTTATAAGCTTACTTTCTCAATAATATCGATGCAAAAAGAATCAAAGCAGCTTCGATTGACACATGGTCGATCTCTCCTCTCGCCTTGGCTACTTAAGTGAGATACTTTTAAAAGTAATATACAACTATATATTTATTTAACTAACTAATTCGTTTGTAGGAAAGTATCGTTTGGTTTTTTCTTGTAACTAGCGATTCGAAGTCTAGCGGTTTTAAAACATATCATAGGCATTGAAAGCATTCGATAACTATTCAGAAAAGTTACATGTCTGCTAAATGATTTAAATAGCCGATTAATTTATGTGATGAATTCTGTGCAGCTTCTTTACGTTTCATCAAGATATCTAAAGCAAATGTTACTTAACAATCGATTGTAAGCCATATATAGTGTTTGTCCGACGGTGGGGAGGAGGGCTGTGAATAGCCCTCCAGTTGTGGAAAACTCTTGTTTATTGTACCACTGGTCAGAGTGAGCTGTCTAATTCGAATTCCAACATGGATTACGCACTTTCATTATGTACTGTTACTTCGAGAAGAGATGAAAAAGCAATTCTGCTGACAATTGAGGGTGTGGGTGTGAGTGTGTCAGGGACCGTATTCATTCACACCTACACACACCTATTATAGGCTCCAAAAACTCAAATTTACGAAAAACAGCTGCAAAGAAAAACAGTTTTGAAATATCTACGGTTCTGTGGATTTTCTGGGCTCAAGGTGGTACCAAAAATGTCTTTAAATCTATATTCGCGATCGGCACAAAATTCTTTATCAGGCGATGTGTAAAAGAGAAAAAAATAATTCTGCTCAAATTTTGCTTTCGTTGCACCTGAAGTTTGTTTTTCTTCTTTATATGAATTCATCTAGGCTTTTTTTCAATTTTTACTACTGGAATAATATTATTCATTACTAATAACGACCTATGAATCAACCGTAATGAGAATTAGTATTCATGACTTATAAGCCATAACGTTTTGGAGAAAAATCTTGGCGAAATGTGTCAGATAGGTAATATAAAGAGACTTGTAGTGTGAAAAAGATCAAGCAACAGAAAAATCCAGAATCCAAGTAGGTAAGGTCTGCACGAAATTTGCGTATTTTTCGTCATGATTCGTGCTAGTACTTGAATTGGACCTCTCTCAGGTTTGATTAAATACAGAATTTTATTTCGCATCGAGCGTTGTATTTTCACACCGAGTTTTTCATTAAACACACTATTTTCTCTGCAGAAATTGCGGAAACGAAAATGTTTTGAACACTGGACTAATCAATGGAAAAAGATTACGCAACAAACAAATAGGAGACCGTCGTTCGCTTTAAGAGAAATAACAAAATGTTAGAAAAGGATACGATTTATCTTGCAAATAAACAATATGAAAATGACCGAAGTTTTTTCTCCATTGAACACAGGATTATTCGTCATTTTTACAATTTGTGGAAGAAGTAAAACAGCTAGGGTACGAAATGAAACTGAAAAACAAATTAGTCACATTTCACTAGGGATTTCCAATAAAATTAGTACGACTATCAGCTGTGAAAAACAAAAGTGTTCCTCATTCTCACACAATTTAATTTCTCTCCTCTCCTCCTCACAGGATTACTAATAGTTTTTGGCCGTGGTATTTTTCTTTTCCTATTTCGAAGAAACTGTATATAAAATTCTCCTCTGCCACACAATTTTATTACATTTTCTTTCGATTTAAGACCGGGTTAGATACGTATTATCGTTCTTCAAGTGTGAAAGCTCAGTCACTTTCACGTTGTTCGCTGGTTAGAGAAGGAAGCTGACTCGATTTTAGACTTTGATAGGCAGAAATTAGGATACAGAACACACAGTTAACATTGCACTACTGATGCTTTGTTTTTGTTTTGTTATAGGACGAATTTCAAATTATGCATTCATCTTTACGAAAGGTAAGATACCATAAGCTAATTAAATTCTCTACTGGTTATTGTTCTATTCCAGATTCAAACGTTAGCTCTGTTAAAACGAAATGTCGTATCGTCGAGAAGAGGATCGAGGTGGAAACCTAATTCAATATATGATTCACTGTAAAAGTCGAGCAGAGGCGAAAAACAAGCCAAAAAAGCCAGTAATAATCACAAAGCACCCATAGAGCATATAGCACATGAGCCAGGCCAGCTACCTCACTTCCATCCAGCTGGTCCTGGTGGGGAAATAAAGAAAAATGGGCAGCATTTTACCTATCCAAAGTCAAAATAGTGTCAGAAAGCATTCGATGTTGCCCGTATAATGCTCACTTTTTCTTTGCTACCTATGAAAACTTTATTATAATAAAAGAGAACGTTTTTCGAAAGAGTTCATGTTGGCTACGTAACGATAAGAATTGTTTTATCGTAATATCGAACTGCTTTATTTCAATCATCCTTCTCCTTTTATAGTTACACTGCCTTTCTCTGGGGCACGTCACTCAACCGGAGAGAACGAGAAAGAACACGACAAAGAGGAAGAGAGAATACACATAACAATGAGGAGAAAGTCGTTATGTATATTGAATAGGATAGAACGAGTGCTTATATCGGCAGCCCCCACCCCACATTCAGACGAGACGCACCCCTGAGCGCCTGTTTCTTCACTGGGCGTATGTTTTAGAGAGAAAGAGGAAAGGAAAATAAACATATGAAAGAAGAACACGTACGAGTGATGAACATATAGAAAATTAGAGAACGACAACAGCTAGCTGAAGAGCATTCACGCAGAGAAGCAAAAAATGAAAAACAAACGCTCTTTTTGTCTTTTTTCTCTTGTTCTTCTTCCTTTTCTTGTTGTTTGTTCAAGTGCATCGATTAGATCAATTGAAATAATCATGATTATTCGCTCTTCTCCGCCATCGGCGATGTTTTTTCTCATTCATGATTGATGGAGCGTATCTTCCAATATGCATTTCGCCTCTACTATTTTCCCCATCGTGTTACCTAAGTTTGATTCTAATCGATGTTATCTGTTGATGGTTTGATTTTCAATGTATCTTATCGGCACCCTTGTGGTGACGATTTTACACTCGACGTTGTGATGGTGCATAACACGTTGGTGGATTGTTTTCTTTTATGTTTTGTAGATTTAAATCATCATCCATCGATCCATCATTGTTGTTTGTTGTTATTCTTTGTCTTTCATTGACAGTTTGATCGTTCTCGGTAGCCGTCTTATTTCGATTGCTTATAATTGGTTCGAAATACGGTTTGAGACGATCCGTGTTTGTTGCACCAAGTTGTACGTTATCAATTTTCCCGCTATTGAATTTTTACCAATTTGTCTTGTTGTAATAGCTGCCCATACCAGATCACCTTCGGCGTATTGTCTGTTGGTAGTATGTCGATCGTATTTAACTTTTTGTTTTAATGTTTCTATTTCTGCATGTTCTTTGACGATGTTGTATGCATATCGTAAATTATTAACTAAACTTTTTTGTGTTTTTGAATTTGTACATGCTAAATTTGTGGTTAGTCGTGCTTCTTCTGTTCTTTCACCGATCAATAAACTAAGTGGACCTTTCGGATCTCGCCCAAACATCATGAAAGTTGGAGTTTCACCTGTTATTTCGTTGACGGCTGTTCGTATTGCATACGCTAATTTTTGAATTTCTTTATCCTATGGGGTGGGCTGTTGCTGAGCGTATATGGCAATTAATTAATGGCTTTCATGTTCTGTTCACACGCTTCGTCATGTTGCTTTGAGGGTGACAATTTGCTGTTAAATTTTCTTTTATTCCTAATGCATCGCAGAAATTTTTAAATCATTTTTAAATAAATTGTGGACCATTGTCCGATACAATGTGTTTTAGTAGTCCATATCTTGAAAATATTTCATTCGCGGGAATATTCGTTGTGCTGATTGATGTAATCGAATTCAACGGGAATAATTTGATCGATCGAGTAAAATAGTCCATAATAACGAGAAGAAATCGTTTCTGCTTTGCAGTAGTCGGTAGTGGACCCATAATGTCCATCTCGATTGTATGCCATGGTTCATTCACTGAATGTAATTGCGTTGGACTTGCTGTTGGGGCATTATTGTATTTAAATTGTTGACATGCAAAAATGTAATTAAATACGTCTTTTTTCATTGACTCCCAATATACCCTTGTTGTTAATCGAAATAACGTCTTCTTTTAACCACCATGTCCAGCTGTTGGGTGATCATGAGCCCATTCTAACAATTTGTTTTGCATTGTTTTTGGAATGACCAGTAATTGTTTCTCACCAATGATTCGTTGATTGTAGTGTATAGTTGAATTTTTTATCTTGTATAATAATTCATTCACAAGAATGTGTGGATTGCACGTATTAAAAGATATCAATAAAAAAATTACTAATGGTAATGAACGTCAACAACGAGATTTTGTAATTACAAGAATCGATGAAAGTATTAATACGGTCAATAATCGGTTACAACTAATGACGGATCACCACAAAAATTTAATGATAATCATCAACAAACAAAATGAATTACTGGTGAGAGGTACGAATTCGATAGATCAATCATCTAATGGACAGTAATTTTCATTTTTCTTCACCCTTTGTAAATATGAATGTTTGCGATCTCTTTATTGGAACAAATTCAGAAAGACGCCAATTATCGAAAATCATTGAGGAATGGAATACTAAATCGTCAATATTTAGTATCTCAAAGGAATGGCGTAAAAAAAGACCTAACTCTTTGACTGAAAGCCTATCTCTTATTCTCTATAACTGTCAATGTTTAAGTACCCATATTGCTGATCTTGATATTTCATTGTCAGTCTACACATCTCAAATTCTCATACTAACCGGAGTTTGATCGAGCATCAAAAATCCACCAAAAATTACATCCTATTATTGGATCAGTCAAGAAGGTACCAATTCCTTCGAAGGAGAGCAAGGTTAATACACAATACACTAAAAACAAACATAACAATGCAACAATCGAACTTTTTATTAATAGAACTTGACATCTTACCGAAACTAATATTTGTGGGAGCAATTTATGTTCCACCAAGTAAACCTTTTCCACAAAGTCTATTTGACAAATTTATAAACAAACCGTTCTATATCTTTGGTGATTACAATGCAAAGCACACAGACTGGCTGTATAGACAAAACAACGCTAGTGGATCTCAATTGAAAAACTGGCTAGAAAGTACCGGTTGTGAAATGATATATCCCATAAAACCTACATCAAAAAGATCAATAGCAGTGATTGACTTCGGGATTACACACGATGCTTATGGTTGGAAAGCAGATGTAATACAAGAAGGGACATCAGATCACTATCCTGTCTTAATAAAAACTCCAGTCTCAACTGGTGAAAACAATTATTTTCGTAAAACAAATTGGAAAATACTTCAGTTTTTCCTTTAATGTGTCTTTCAATACTTCAAAAGTCTAGTTTATAATCATGATCCAGATTTTTTTTCGATCTCTTCTCATCATTTCTATCTTCCCTATGGGATAGAGTAAGCGAATACTTACCAATAAATAAGTATCGACCACCATGGTCACAATATCTGGTGAAACTGGCTCGATATCACAACATCCTACGGAAAAGATATAGGAGATCAAGAAAACAAGAGCATCTAGAAAATTACCTATACATGAAAAATATATATTTAAAAGAAAAATCTTTATTTATGCAACAAAAAATAGAAGAGAGGACCTCTTACATCTCTCAAGGCAACGACATATGGAAATATGTACATCCTACTTTTCATCTCTATGCACCAACGTTTAAATGTATCACAACTGATATGGGAATAATAAACGATCATCAATTAATTGCTGATACACTTGCAAACTTTTATGAAAAGCATTTCGAAAGTCCATCTTTCGACGTCAATAGGATAGCACATGCAGAACCAATAAAAAATTACAAAACAATCTCTCAACTACCAATCGGTCCAATGACAAACATAGCACTAGAAGAGGTCGAAAAAAATTGGAAACGAGCACAAAAAAAGAAATCCATAGATAGTGAAGGAGTATCTGCTTTTTTACTACATAAAATACCAAGTGAATACCTACAAATAATGACAGTAGCCTATAACAAGGTCGCAAACATACTAAAGCGATTTGTCTGTCAAAAGATGGTTTATGTCCTGGAGTCAACAAGCTTAGACCGATATCACTATTGTCAAATTTTGGAAAATGTTTTGAAGGAATAATTCATATACGCATTCTTAGATGGTGCAGCGATAACGGGATCTACATTGATGAACAATCTGGCTTTACATCAGAAAGAAGATTTCAAACACGTATACTATCACTAGTAGAGGATCTTCGACTAACAATCGCAGCTAATAATAAACCAGCACTACTATTATTCGTCGATTTTATGTCGGCTTTTGACAATATGTGGCACCCTGCGCTATTTTCAACACTTCTCAAGCTAGATTTTCCAGTATCACTGCTACGATGGATTTTTCCTAGCTGAAAGAACGGACAGTGTCGATTCATGTCGGTGAAGCAGTTTCACGTTCAATCAATATATTTAGAGGTGCACCACAAGCTTCGGTGCTAGCTGCAACGCTCTTTCGACTACAGGTCCATTTTCTCCCTTCTTTTTTATGAACCTAGTATGTCATCTCTTTGCTGATGACTTAGCAATACTCATAACTGGTGCATTGGAGAAAACACTCTCGAAAAATATTATGGAACTCGAAAAACAAGCTGAGGAGGCAATGCGAATATTAGAGGAATATGCAGAAGAAAACATACTTCCAATCAACATTAATAACACCAAAGCAATACTTGTACACAGTGTAGTTGCTCCATTACATCCTAAGGTGAAATATAAAAAAAAAAATATTGAAATCGTGAACCGCTTCAAGTATTTAGATGTAGATATCACCACTAAATTAGGATGGGGTGTATATATCAATAATCGCTTGAAAAAAGCCAAAAAAAATCTACAACGCTCTTAGAATTATTTTCAAAAATAGTCCGGTGTCTCTAATTCGAATACGAAGAGCACTATTTTTTGCTTATACACTTCCGCATATATTCTGGCTATTTTCATGTTGGTTATTTTATACGGAAGCGCAGCAAAGAATGATAGAGCACCTTTATTGTTCGGAGCTCCGCTTAACATACAATCGCAACACGTGGGATGATCTCACAGTCTATATTTTATCTAAAGAATATACAATAAATGATTACCTATATAAATACTGGACGAAATTCATCAAACATCTTGAAACGTCTAATGAAGCACATCAGTATCAACTAACATTCAATTCATATATATCTGCCAAGACTCCGCAAAGGAAATGGTACCTAAGTATTGGAATGAGTAAAAATAGTAAATTTTTAAGCCGACTATCGGCTAAAGTACAGCACTCAAAGATTGATTTATTTGAATTTTTGACTTCTCACTCAAAGCAATATGGGTACTTTAAACATACAACCTCTTCAACATGTTTCTTCATATATAAATACCTGTTACAGTCGCATCAGCAGCGTGAGAAGTAATAAAAAGAACATAGTAAATATAACTACATATTGTTAAGTTGCATGACCACTCTTCTCTTTCCTTTCTCTTTCTATACGTACCGCTCTAATTTTCATAACGTATGCGTCCATTAATGATGTATTATATCCTTCATCTATTTAAATCTAATTTAAGATGCTGCTAACATATTATGTTTATCTCTATCAAATTATATCATATCTTATTATATATCTGTTCTATCGTTATTAACTTTATCATGTTTTGTTTATCTCACGTTAAACGCATTATTGATCTATTTATGATTTTTCTTATTATTATCTTATTTCTTATACCTTTTCTTCTGTTCTTCTTCTTCTTCTTTTAACGTTTATACTTTGAAATGTCAACCTTGTTTATAGGGGCAATAAAGCTGAATGTTAAAAAAAAGAATATGTGGATTGCGTTTATCATTAGAATCTGTTGTTGGTTTTGTTTCTAAAACAATGATAGTTTGTTTTATTTTTGGATCGGCTTGTTGTTCTTCTTTTATGTCCTTCAAAATGTTTGTCTTCTGCCACAGGTTGACAGCTGTTTCTACTGTTGACACTTCGTGTTGATTGACAATATCATCAGGTAATGGATTACGTGATAATGAATCGGCGTTTGCATTTAATTTTCCTGGTCGATATCTAATTTCTTCGATTTGATAAACTGATAATTTCATCGCCCACCAGGCTAATCGATCTGTTACATATTTTGCCGTTCGCATCCATTCTAATGCTTTACAATCTGATCGAACATAAATTTTGTTTCCTTCCAGCTATAGACGAAAATGCTTTGTCGCCCATACAATAGCTAATGCTTCACGTTCTGTTGCTCCATATTTTTTTCTTCATATTCTTGTGTTAATACTGCTCCCACGCCATATTCACACGCGTCGAGTTCCAATATAAATGGTTGTTCAAAATTTGGTGTGTTCATTATTAGAGCGTCTGCTAATCATTTTTTTAAATATTTCAAACGGGTGCGGGTGTGTATTACTTTTAAAGAAATTAACTACTATCTAGATTTCGACCTTTGTCAAGGGTCATCATCAGGTAGTTTAAGCGCTGAATAAAATATTAAATTAAAAGGAAAATTTCCAAGGGTGTGGGTGTGTTTTTTAGTAGCAACCATGACGCGTTTCGCCCTACTAAATGGTCTCATGGGACAGTTTTATCTTTCGTCAGTGTTCGTCTGAGCCGAAAGTCGTGTAATTGTTATTGAGTTTGCATTGGTTTGTAGAGTATTGCGTTATTCAAAAGTGACTTCTAAGGATGGGACGTTATTGATGGTTCCTTTATATTCGCTTGTAAAAAATATTTGAGAATCTATTTTGTTCGAAAGGAGTGATATCACTATAATTAGAATCGCTGGCTTTTTCTTCGCAGAGGGTGGCCTGAGATAGCTTTTTTCTCATAAGTAGCTGCTTTTAATTAAGATGTTTTTAATTTCAGGTACTGTATTCATGTGATGGCGTTTTATCCGGAAATGCGAATGATTGGGCTATTTTTATGATACTACTTGTGAGTGTGTAGTCATAGGTACATTTTCGACGATGTCTTTATGGAAGGAGCTAGTACGGTGATGATCTCGTATGCCGTCTTCTGCT
>OENM01002167.1:6991-20521 GCA_900239745.1 Rotaria magnacalcarata | reverse complement strand
ATCTTTCTATTTTCCCCCTTGCTCCCAACAACACACCAAGAGGCACTTAGAAGAAAGTATAGAGTAGCAATAGGCTTAGTCCATCATGTCCCATTTGTTCGCGCTAAGGATCTTTTGAGTCTTATCCGTGAAGAACCTCTTGATACTTATGTCAAGCGTTATATCGCAAAAAGATTAAAAAAGATGTATTCTTCAGATTTAGGTTCTTCCTTATTTCTTGAAAATGTATTCCTATGGAATAATTTTCATAAGCAAACTAAAGATGGTGTTGGCCATCTATTTGTGTTGAAACGGGTTAAA
The DNA here is from genome assembly GCA_900239745.1 of Rotaria magnacalcarata. Lineage (NCBI taxonomy): Eukaryota > Metazoa > Rotifera > Eurotatoria > Philodinida > Philodinidae > Rotaria > Rotaria magnacalcarata. The sequence continues at coordinate 20,221 of OENM01002167.1, read as the reverse complement.
CGCTTAAAATTAAAACGCCGTTCCCTTCTCCTAGACTGGCTTGTTTTAATGCGCAAAGTGATAATTAGGAATATAAGAAAGAGGGAATACGAAATCGTAGTTTACTAACAGCCCCTTAACATTCCAGCTCAACCTTTACAACTCCCACTGCTTGTATTCTCTGCTCATCTCGTTACCCCTTTCATTTGCTTCATGTATCTTTATCTTTGTTTCTCCGTTGTCTCTCCGTTTTTATTTTATTTTCGTTTTGTTTTTTTGTTTGTTACTTTCTATCCCTTCCGTCCTTCCATGTTTCTCTGTTTTTGTAAGCGCTTTCGAGTGTGACAATAAAAAGAAAAGAGCATGCAAAAAAAAGGAAGCTTGAAGAAAAAAGAGAAGAATAAGAATAATGAATTAACAATATTTTGCGCAAAAACAAACACAATAAAAAGAAACAAACAGGCACTAAGATCACATCAGTGACGCTTGCTCCGTCACCCACACCCACCCCCAAATTTGATTTGATATTTTTCGATTAAGATTTCTATTCGGCAAAGTTGAAATCAGCGAGAATAGTCGTCGGCGAAATAAAAATTCGATGAAGCTGTACTAATTCGTCTACGTTGAATCTACAATAAGTTATGTTGGGCAGAGAATTTCATCCTCTACCGAAAAATAACAATTTCGATGTGGAAAAGGAGAAAACGTCATATTCTTCTATTTTGAGAGTACACAAAGTTCCGGAGAGTGCCTATTACAGTAAGAGAAAACCCATGTGAAAACAACGTGGTGCTATAGTTTCATACTGCTTGAATTTCTTCTGTTTTCATTTAGTCGCAGGTGTAACTGTGGGTATTTATGACTTTTTAATTCACACGTACATCCTATGTTATAAAGCTAGATATAGATATTCTTGGAAAATGTAAGCAACCCATACTCTTAAAAAACGAACTTTTCTTCAATGGCAGATATTTTATTTTTGTTACAAGGTATATTCAGCGTTTTAAAACGAAACACAGTACATAAAACTGATCAAATAATCATTTAAAAGGAAATGTCATGAACTAGTCGATGTTCGTACACTTAAGCGGTGGTGCTTGACACAACTAATTGGAGTTTATTATCACCTATAGAAATAAGAGAATAAAGCTTGTAAAACGGAGTGCCAATCAATTTATGACGTACCTGATTGAGTTTGGTTAGATTTCTCAGCTGCTATAATGCCGTCAACAATCAGTCGTCCTGTTGACGAAAGATTACAATATATAGAAATATACACTTAATATTTAAGAGATCGTTAAAAATCTACCTTGATCGCTTGACCGACTCTGAACATTTGGATCAGCTGCTACAATGCTGGCAATGATCAGTTGACCTATTTATATGCGATTATATGGATATAAACATATTGATTGTTTAAGGGATCTTTAACAATCTACCTATTTCGCTTGATCGACTCTGAATATTTGGATCAGCCGCAACGATATTCTCAGCTTATGGTGAATTTAAAATTAAATGAATATTAAAACGAAAATAACTTACTATTCGCTTCAACTTTATAGAGCATGGCTACGATAAAAACACAACAGACGACAGTGAATTTCATGTTTGTCTGGGACGTTTTTTTAAACGAATAACAATGAATGCAAATCCAAAATATCGTCCAATTTTATATTCTAAAAAAAAGAGAAATGAAATATATTTTGATTTCTACGCTCATGTTTTTTTCCTAGAGAGGAAGTGGTGATCTTCGTACGTCATTCCACGATAACGTCAAAGTTTCTATGTTTACTGTTGTTGCGTTCTGATTTTCACAATGTAAATACTTTGAAAGTCACGTATTTAAAAAGAATTAAAGAGAGACAAATTAAAATAGAAGCCTTACTCAGCTATTGCGCGTTTCGAAAATATTCGAAAACAAATCATTATTTATAGCTACGTAGCTATGTATGTCATAGATCAATGAAACTCACTTTACAGAATGCAACCCGTAATAATCAAAAAGGAAGAGCCGCATTGTAGGCGGAGAGAAATATTTATTTTGTCGTCGTATAAAAAGAGCTACACGAAACACAGCGATTCACCATTCAACTTTTTAATTTTCTATTACAAATATAATATTCTTGCAACATGCCGTCTATGATCGCAAGTCTTCTAATTATTCTCAGTGCTTTAAGTGTAGTGAGCGCTGATTACTTATGTAATTGCTATTGTCCGACGAGTTCAACCTATGCCGGATATGGTACTTATTCGTCATCGTCATCAACATGTAACTCACAAACTTGTGCCAATGCTTGTGTCGGTAGTTTTTCAAGCTGCGTATTAGGCTCAACTTGGGGGTAAGGTTTTGCTAACGTTATAATTATTATAAGCGTTCTCAAATCTATGTTTTAGATCATGCCGAAGTGCAGGAAATGGTTTGACTATTCCTATGCTCAGTTTAATGATGGGCTTAAGTGCATGTTTCGTCAAAAGATTCTTTTAAACAGACCATTCGAATCCATATGGTTTTTGAACTAAAGAGACATATCTAATCCTTTTTGTTTGTGTGTAGCAGTATTAATTAATTCAGACTTTTATGTATGATGCTTTTTTCAGATTACTTAGAGGACGTGCTTGTTTTCTTTTTATATATGAAATAAAGACAAAATAGTGAAAAATTAGACTTTTTTCAGTCTAACACAAGAATATATTGATAGTTTCAAAACTCAACCAGCCACCATGATGCTTAATGGCTAGTTTTCAAACCATGCAAATGCAAACTATTTTTTATAGATAACCATAGATTCTTTCTATTTCAATCACATTTGCATTAGCTCACTGCATATCCAAGTAGAAATGAAAGCGATCTATTTCATAGACATACTTTTAAAACACTAAATGTAAAGAAACTTGAAGTGTTAAGGTGAATTCTTTTGTACCTAGTGCAGTGACGACAGTAGACATCGTAACAAACATTCATCACCTACGATGTACCAATAAGATCTCATTCTAATATATGAACTGATTTATTATTACATTTCTGGTCTAATCATTAAAAGAATAGTAAAGATATGTACTATAAAATAGATAGAATAAAACGACTCCTTCGTGAAACACGATCGGAAAGGAGTGTTGAAGTATATAGAGTAGAAATTTGAACCCATCCCCCCCCCCCACAGGCCGTTACAGAGAAATTAATTAATTCATTAAATAATTGTTTTCTCTGTAACGGTCTGTGTTGGTCTCTGAACTCTCTGTAATGGTCTGTGATGATTTCTAGAGACTCCATACATCATAATATAGACCCTAACAGGGAAGTTCCACAGACCATCACTGACCGTGATAGACGGATTCCAGAAAAGGAGTTTCATCGTGTTTCACATTTTAATCACACAGGGATTGCTCTAACAACATTTCTTATTAGCAACAGTCGTACAATTGTATTACAGATTTTAATTGCAGATAGATTGTGCCGATAGACTTCAATCTTCTTTGGTTGTTGCCATCGAATTTTTGAAGATTAAACTAATAGTTTAGAGAGTTCAGTGTATCTAGCTAAACAATGATATTGTTATGTTCTTTTTTGATAACGTTGATATGTACTGGTATATTTATTCTCTTCTCGTTTTATTTTCAATCTCCAAAATCACACCTTCCTCTTACTTATCCAATTTACTTATATCACGTTGTACATAACTAAATTGCGCAATACTAAAGAAAAAATAGATTATAAAGACATAATCTATTCACATCCTTTTTAGCTTTTTAAAATGAGAAAAAGAAATCGAGAGAAGAAAGAAAACGAACAAGAGTCGTTCGACCAAAACAAAAGAACGAAAGTATAGACGAGAAACAAAGAATAAACTAAAGAACATCTAACAGAACACAAGAACGAAAGTATACCCAGGTCAAAAAATCAGACACAGATCTTGTAAGATCAGAGATACGATTATAAAAGATCTTACTGTCTGATTGTTTGACTTGGGTAGACGGGAAACAAAGAATAAACTGAAGAACATCTAACAGAACGAAAGAAAATATGAAAACACAACAAAACACAACATGTCTTATAGCATATCATTTATGCCATAACAGATATTCGTTATTATCCAGTCTTCTAAGTAAAATGAAAATAATTTTTTTTAACGAAAAATCGAATTTGTTTTCATTTCGCTCTTACTGATTTATTTATCAACATATTTGTAAACATTTTCGCAGACACCGTCCCGTAAGACTTTTTTCTATTTCAAGTACGTCTTTCAAGATTGAAAAACCATTGAAGTCGTATAAAAAGAATGAGAAAATTTTATTCCTCATGGATACCTGTGTTCGTTTGCTACTTCAGTTTTTATATTTCTTCAAAGGAAAAAAACCAAGAAAGAGATCAATTTTTTACCCTAAACTCGTAAGTGAATTTTACTTGCCATAAGCAAAGTTATAATTTGTTAGGAATTGCTTTTAAAAATAATTGAAATTGAATAAAACTCACTTAGCCATTCAAAAACAACAAACGGTTATTCTATGAATATTTCCGGGTCTACTTAACAAAAAATCAGTATGAATGAAAAACAAACATGTTCTTTATTTGTTTTTGTAGAAATATGTGATGTTGCTTTAAAATGCGATTGTATTTTCAGTCTATGCCGTAGAACTTAATTATGGACTGCAAAAACTCATGCATCACGTCATACGAATAATGTTGACAAAAAAGTGTCCTTTTCTTTTCTTATTTCGTGCCAATAAAAATGATCTTAAAGTTAAATCATAAAACTTTGAATTACATGTCTATAAGCAGAGAAATCTTTGAAAAAATCTTTACGAATTGAACAAATCAATGAGACAAGTTGGATTAAATGATAACTTCCGTTAAAAAAGTCGCAAGTGCGCGAACCGGGAAAATTGAATTTTCGGAAGAAATTTCCATCGATACAAATGCATGTAAATTAAATGTCAGAGATTCTCGTACGTGTAGCATTGTAATAGGAGAAACATAGCGAGTTCTTCATGCTCCACTGTAAGCAACTTGAAAGTGCTTTAGAAAATAAGCAATGCGAGAGAAAAAGAAACCGTCAAAAAGCAGATTCTGTGAAAAGAATTAATTGAATTTCAATAATAACTGCAAAATTGACAGACTTTAGTAGACACTATTTTTAACATATATTCATGTACATTCTTGATAAATAGCGCAACATCAAAAGATTGCTCTTTTTCGAATTCACCAAGAAAATTCAAATATAGCTCGGAAATTTCAGTAAATATTGATGATGTCAATATTTTCCAAGTTTCTTTGGCAGTTTGAGAAGTACGTTTATCAGAATACTATGAAAATAGTGAAAGATTTTCTGTTCGACGAAAGGTAATTTTCAAAATTATCCGCAAATGAATTCGTGGTTTACTAGAACATTTTGTATATGTATTCCAGAATGTCTAGATAGGTGACGTCAAGTTTGGGATGTTAATTAAAATGTTTTCTACTAATTTTTCATTAATCTATTATCTCTATAAACATACATATTAATGATGGATAATTATCTTGAAATTTTAATGATCTAGTATTTCAAATTAGTACAGCTTCGCCGAATTTTATTTTGGCCGACGATTATTTTCGCTGACTCCAACTTCGCCGAATAAAAATCTTGACCGAAAAATATCGAATCAAATCTGATCCATTCTAGATATAGAATTTTATCCTAACTAACTACTTTAATAACGACTTGATTAATTAACCCCATCTGCCTTGTTAACCAACTGACTTGGTAACCATCTGAGTTGGTAACCAACTGAATTGGTAACAAACTGAGTTGATAACCCGCATCTACACTCAAACCCACACCCACACCCACACCCACACTCAAGATGGTTACCAAGTCAGATGGGGTTAATTAATCAAGTCGTTATTAAAGTAGCTAGTTAGGATAAAATTCTATATCTAGAATGGATCAAATTTGATTCGATATTTTTCGGTCAAGATTTTTATTCGGCGAAGTTGGAGTCGGCGAAAATAAAATTCGGCGAAGCTGGAATTTACCAGTATTTCCCGTGAGATACAAAAACACAACGTATTTTTTGCCTCGAGCATCTTATCCTGCTAGAAATGATGATTACCTAAATTGATCTCAATATTGCCTACGGATGGTATAATCAAATGTTGAAATCTACAGTGTGAATGCTGGATGTATACAGATGGCTTATTTATCACTTTTATCAAGAATCAGAACAATAATCATGTTAAGTTAGAACAGAATACAAAAGAATAGAAAAAAGTCCTCTTCGAAGTGCTGTATTTTACGTCTTCTATTTAATCATTACAATCACGCTAAAATACACATATACGTTCTGTATTGTCGGTTCGAAGAGACTTGAATAAGATAATTGTAGATGATAATTAAATAAATATTTCTTATGGTACAAAACTTTTACTTTTCATTTCAATTCATGTTTACAAAGCAATCCTGAAAATATCCAGATTTCGATACGAACAATGCACGGAGAGACAATGCGCTGCAATCATTGATTTCAACTTTTTTTTCTTTTAAATACATTTCATTTACGTGATACTTTCAATTAATCATTTTTTTTCTTAGCTCTATTGAATTAGCTGCTTCACAGCAGAAGATGAAAACAGGGTTTTTTCTTCCGGAACAGATCATTTCTTTTAATAGATGCTCTTTATTATTTGATACGGGTGACCTATAAATGCATCACATGGACTTAGAAAGATCATTAGTGATGGTTTGATATTAAAATAAATTCACTTTAATTGATTCCGTGTTCTACTGTTGTCCTTCTTAAAGAAGAATTCCATTTTCAAAGGATTGAAGGAATTATGCTATTGACATCCGACATGAAATAACAAAGTAATGTATTGATGTTCCTGTGTTTCTCTCGTTGTCGTTAAAAACAAGTCTTTAATCATGAAAAAAAAGCAAATGTGACTCTCTAGTCTATCAACATTAATGTTTACGTCTTATAGTAACACGTGTTGAAAGCTAAAAAAACAGTCGTTGATAATTTCTTATTCATTACTACTATAGTCTTAATAATTCAGCGAGGAAAAAATAATTTCATAATAAACATACTCATTTATTCATTCCAGAGTTAAACATAGTTGGCATGATGCTGCGAGATTTTTTTAGACAATTGATTAAAAAAATAAAATCTATATAAAAAAAAATTCCACTTGAATATTTATTCTGTAGTTCTGACTGATGTGTTAGTTGTGAAACTAAACATTGATCGAAATAAATTTCTTAGTGCATTCCGAAATATACTTCCACCACTTAATGTGTATATATAAAATGGCATTCCACTAGCAACATAGGTAAGAAGAAGGACAAAGTTATAAATAAATTTGTCAATAGTATTATGTAATGAGGATTTTCTTGGATTCGCTGCCAATGTCGTATAAATTTTTTCAATAACTTGTGGAAGTGTGAATACAGTTAAAAGTATTGTTTGTACAAGAAGTACATGACGCAAGTAACGATCTATTTTTTTCCATCGTTCTCGTTGTCTGTTTGTTAGTACTAAGGTTCTTTTATTTTCATTATCGGATCCTGTATTCGTTCTTTTAAATAGAATAACATAGTATGTTTGACGTATATTTGATATAGTCATTAAACCAAATATACACATGATTAATAAAGGAAATAATATAGTTATTAAAGCATAGATTATATCAGTTAGTAATCGACATTCTGCAGACCTACCATAACACTTAAGCGGAGTTGAAGTGATATTTGCTTCATAACAGTAAAGTATTTGACTGTATAATAGGATTGATAGAATAATAATAATAATTGTTCCACGTTGAGCATTTTTCAATGAGCTCATCTGCCTTCGTTGATATTGACAACATGATGAAAACCAACGATCGATTGTAGCAAATGCGATAAGCCAAAAAGATGTTGTTCGTGAAGTAAGCATAACAAACGCGCGAAACTTGCACATGAGAGTATTTGAATCTGTAAAGTTCATATTCCAACCGGATAATATTCGTGTTGATAAACCGAATGTAATGGAAATCATATTTGTCAACGATGAAATTAGGAAAAGATAAGCACACGGATTTAGTCGAAGATTCGGTTGTGATAAAACAAAGCAATTAAGAATATTACCGATCATACCAAAAAGAAAAATAAATATCGAAAAATAACGATTAAATTGTACGGAAACATTTTTTAATACTTCTGCTCATTATATATAAGAAGAATATGCGAACATTACTACAATTAAGTAATATTATTATTCTGAAAGAAAGCATCAATAGTTGTCTATCTATCTTTCGAGTTTCTCGTTTATTATAATGTAAGCAAGAAAAAAAGAAGTCACACAACTTGATAATAGTGTTTATAAATGCATGATAGGAAGTAAAATCTGACAATCTTATGAAGTTACTTGCGTTTAACCATGAAGAAACAAATTCAGATAAGAAAAACTGGAAGAAATTTTCTTTTTTTTGATTTTAAAAATTTTTTGATATAAATTAAAGGAAGAGTACTTCAACAAAAAAAACTAAAATTAATAGATAAGATTATATGAAAAAAATACGCCTGGTAAATGATAAAACACGTTTGCGTCTAGACTAAGTTACGTCTGTTGCAAAAACAAACTACAGAAAGTATTAGAAACGCTAGTTTTCAGTAATAAACCTCATTGAATCATAATAATAAGTTTTTTTTTCATACGTGATTCTTTTAAATAATTTGCTAAAAATATGTTACGCTAATAACTTTCTTTATCAGAAGAAAACATACTACAAAGGCAAGAAACTAAAAAAACTGTAAAGCTTCTCTGAAATGAATACTGTCGGGGAATTATAAAAAGTGTTCAATGTTGAGAAAGTATTCCTCTAAATTTGATGCATGCCTAAAAATAATTCTTTCGCATAGCTCCAGTCTTGTTCATCAAAAAGGGCGTGTAAATATGTTACTAAAAATAGTTCTATTAGTATGAATTTCAAACAATCTTATTGAAGAAAAAAGAATATATATATATATATATCAAATAAAAAGTGTTTATCACCGAGGAATATATTCTGACTTACTAAAATTTTATTTAGCTATATTCTGGTAAAAATGAAATCAAATAAAAAAAACACAGAAGAAATAAAAATAAAACGATATACTGCACATACATTTCCTCAATTATTTTCAGTAAATCTAGTAGCGACCGGTAATCAAATAAGTTTTGAAAACATCTTTTCTCATGTTTTTATCATTAATGTTGATCAACATTTTATATTGAAGATCATAATAATTTTCTAATGAATATTTGTTCTTGTGTCAAATACTATAGTCAGTAGCTAGAAAATGGTCAAGTTTGTAAGATTATAAATAGATTCTTGACGTTAGTGCAACATCTGCTAGTCGTATATCGAATTAACTGAGTGAATAGTAGTTTGTGGAATTTATTAATGAAGTTGATTTTTTACGTACCAAAGGGATTACCGTTATTGTTTTAAATCTAAATTTGACTTTTTATTTTGATATTTTGCATATAAAGTACTAATTCTTACAAAAGTTTCATTTTACAAGTTATAAATACTAACAAGTCGTCTAAAATCTTAGAACGTATCATCTATGAATTATTCCAACAAGGTCGAACAAGTTTCAAGTAACGTGAAGAAATATAAATGGATTGTTGTACCCCTCTAGTGGAAACTTAAAAATTCAAAAGCTATTCAAATTGAATTCAATATTTTCGACGACACTCAAAACTTCCTAATAAGAATGAATGTGTTTTGAAACAGTGGTATACAAAACTTAACCGAAAGCATTGCGATGAGTAGATCTCATGAGTTGACGGAGAAAATAATCGAGAAAGCAATATAGTAATAAATTTTCTCTATTAAAAGAATGTAATGGTTGAATTTGTTTTCATAGACATTGAATACATGATGACAAACAACGAATATTTTTTTTATAAAATTAACGAACAATTTCCTCAGATAGATAATAAACATGAGACATTTAAAAACGTTATCTATCTGAATTTCTTAAACCCATATTTCAATTAGAACAAGAAACAAATCCATAAAAACCACGAAATAATGATTAAACTGTGGTTCACTAGGGTTTTATGCTTGAATATATCATGTAGCTACTGGAAAAATTCTTCATGAAAGAACGCAAATATTCATTAAAGGTATCAATTTAACTCACCTGCCAGAGTGGCTTCATATTATCTTATATACATGCCTACAATTTTATAAATAACGGCGACAGTATCTTTTTATTTTTCTTCCGGGTTAGATCAAAGTACATAGTTTTTATGTGAAGTCAGAATATTTTTCTCATACAAAGAGCGTACATGGCATCCATTAACAATAAATAGCTCAATCAATAGTCGAGTCTCTGTCTCTAGTCTTTATTTTCTTTCAAAAAAATCCTATTATTAGGACTGTTCAAGGTTAGCATAACTTTCTTTGAATCGGAATTATGTTAAACATATCTTTTCGCTAATGAGTTTTTCCAGGAATATAATCCATTATCTAGTGTACTACAATGATAAAATTATCTTCGAATGAATATTTAGTATACAATAAATTGATTCATGAAAAAAATAATCGAATCACTGAAAACCTATTCCATGTTACAGGCCTTTTTCTTTAAATTATTATAAGAATAACAATCAAAATTTAACTTACTCCATTTGACGTATATTCTTTGAGAAATTTATAGCAGAAGATGCATAAAAGAGGCGAGTTCGTTAGTACTTATTAAAATATATCCATATCTATATCTATATGCTACTTTTAACTATGCTAAAATCTTATTTATAGATGAGAACGAGTAACATAGGACATCTACGATAGAAGCACTATAGTTTTGCCTTACAATTGATCAACATATGTTTAACACTACAGATTAATCGACATTATTTTTATCTAGTCACATCAGTTTTCGTGAAGTCCTTTTTTGGACAGTCAAAAATATGGTTTATGTAGATCTGTGATCTTAATAGACCACCACAGTAGATTGGAATCTACATCTTTGAATATTTCTAACATTAACTATTTCAAGCAAAAGCAATTTAGTCAATGTAATTATGACTTTTCACCATTACGTAAAAAGTTACTCGTCTTCCTTTTAAGTGCGTTGTATGCTTTACTTGTAGAAGGAACTGAGAAATTCTTTTCTCTTCACTTAAACCGAATCAAATCTATGATATTCATGATCAATATTTCTACCAATCGGATTACTTGGTTGTTCTCTGTCTCAAATCAACTTTATACTTCGTGAATAAAAATAAGGTACTCATTTGTATTCTATATTTAGATTTCTCAGAGAAAGGCTACTACTGATAGTCTTGGACAGATTGACATATTGCTACATATAGATTTTTCTTCCAGCTCGGTGTACTGTAGTGTAAGATGTTGAGCCAATTATAAATCGATGATTACAACATGATGATTGCAATTGCGTAAAAGAATATACAGATTCTACATTTACCTCTACGTATAAATAATGGAACCAGAAAAACATTTCATATCTTTCAAGCTAATACCAAATTTTATTCTGACGATGACATTCAAAATATAAAGAGTATCGTTCTAATCGTGACCTGAAGCCACTGTCGATGCAGTGAGTTTGATTGAATCGGTCTTTCAATAATCATGTTTCCTATGCGATGATCTATTAAATTTAATTCATAGTATTATCTAAATCGTATGGTTCTTTTCATAAGTTTTTCAGTTAGAATTAAAATGATGTTTTCAATTTTGTTTTTTCAATCTTACACTTTCACATATCTGATATAATGAAAGAATCTAGTTCTGAATGATTTTCGCTTGGTACTGTTGACACGTTGACTTTCTCCGAATACTTCATGCATATACCGGGTGTTTCAAAAGTTCCTTTAAATAAAAACATCTAATATCTCCATCGCTCTTTCATCAAATGAGCTCATTTTTTTCCTGGTGGTGGAGGATATTTTGAAGTTTTTTTTCATTAGAAAATTATGAATAGATACTGCTTTGAACTGTCACTTTTAACTTGAATATCGAAATGTATCCATTTTCGATTTCTAAAAAAATGCTTTGGAGGGAGAATCCCTGAGATCATTAAAAGCGTTTGAGTGATTAGAAGCTTTTGCGACCATATTTTTCCCATTGATAGAGGACCACTGGACAATAATGACTTCCAAAAGGTTCATGCTCTTGTGCAGTTTTGACTGAGATATGGAATTTTTAGTGACTTATCTCTTCGATGGCCCCAATTTTTTGAAGAAAATTATAGTTTAGAATTTTGACCTGAAACTTAGGCCAAAATGGTGTTTCACTTAGAGTAGCTTCTGTACAAAATTTCAGAATTTTTGGATATAGTCGTTCCGAGATATGAATTTTTCAAATTTTGCACAATATCGACGCAGCACCGCCTAAATTTTGAAAAATTCATATCTCCGAAAGGCCATATCCAAAAATTCTGAAATTTCGTACAGAAGCTAGTCTGAGTGAGACCTCGCTTTGGTCAAAGTTTCAGGCCGAAATTAATAATCTCGGGAAATTTCCTTTGAATGTTCTTTTTGGAAAATCGAAAATCGGTACATTTCGATATTCAAGTCAAAAGTGATAGTTCAAAGCAGTATCCATTCATAGTTTTCCAATGAAAAAAAAACTTCAAAGTATCCTCCACCACCAGGAAAAAGATGAACTCATTTGATGAAAGAGCGGTAAAGACATTAATTTGTTCTATTTAAAGGAACTTTTGGAACACCCGGTATATGCCAACAACTCATCCGAAGAAAAAACAGAGTGAGTGTATGAGGCCAAGCAAATTATTCTTTTGATTTAACCGAAAAACATAACAAGCATCAAAACATTTTTGCGCTTTGGTTGATCTCTTGATGCGGTTTTCTAATTCTAAGAAGTAACTTGAGATTGAGAGTAATCTCACGTAATATCAGATAAGATGATGGAAATATCAATTTAATTAATGTTGTTACTAGTTTGTTTGAAAATACTGCTTAACCGGTCAAATTTTCAATGGAAATTTTTTTTTACAATTAACTTGCTTAAGAATCTTAAATCGAATGAAATCTTGACAAAATGTGTATCTGATGCGACAAAATAATGTAACCCCCGCCCCCATTATAGAAGACCCATCCTGAAGAAAAAGTCTGTCCGACATAATAGAAGGCCCCCTTAATTAATCAATTTTTTACTAATTACTAACTTTAATTAGCGTTTTCCCATCAAAATACGCCTGATTCTTAGCATTTTAAGCGGGAAACATTAAGAGAATGTGATCACAATTATAATGACACCCT
>OENM01002165.1:0-12321 GCA_900239745.1 Rotaria magnacalcarata | reverse complement strand
CGATTCCGATCAGATCCTATTGTGGGATTGATCGACCTGGGAATCGATATTGACGTCAGTGCATTGAAAACATTAGTAGATAAAACTAATAAACATATCGAACAGATAAAAGAAGAAAATAACGGTAAGATTAAGAAATCTCCAGAGAAGTGTAAATAAATAAATATATATATATTGAAACGTGTAGTAAATCAGCAGCATCAAAACAAAAGACTTGGACAATAACTATTATCCTTTTCAAAATAGAAGAGACTCCATTGCTTTTTGAATAATTTTTGAACGGAACATGATAGAGAGCTGCGGTTTTTACCATTCGACAAAGAAATGTTGGGGGCAGATTTCAATGCAAAAATCTGATTGGTTCATAATGGATCAATCAGGTGAAATTCCAACGGACATTTTGCAAACAATATTTTGAACGCAATTCTGATATTGTTATGGATTCTTTCATGATCATTCGGTAGAAAAAAATGTTCTCTTTCGATCTAGACAAGGCCGAACTTTCTATCTTATTTAGTTGAGGAGTTATACGGGTTTTATTGAGACCCCCGATTTCGGCTAATTCAAGTAGAATCGTTCGGAAAACAACCTTGAGGGTGTGGGTGTGGGTTTGGGCGTGGGTGCTCTATTTTGTCGTGCCTTCATCCACACCCCACACCTACACCCACACCCACACCCACACACCCTCCAATGATCAATTTAGCTGATAAAAAAATGAAAATTTATTGTCCATACTCAATAATATGAACATGGAATTACTTAAGGATAATCCTGATAATGATACGCTTAATGACCTTTGGACACAATCATTCAACATTCGTCGTCTATGCATTCGGGAATTATCAATAGATGAAATACTTCAACGTTTCCCGGGTTATTGTCGTCCTGAACTGGTAAGAGTCATCTATTATAATTTGCGAAGAATCTACTTTTCATATCAGTTGCTATACAAATGATCTGTTTTTCATAGAAATTAAACGATAATTTTTTGCTATAATATCAGTACGAGAGCCTTGAGTGATATTTCTTCAACTTAATTTCACAGATACAATATTCATGGTCCTTTTGTAAGTAATACTTAAAAATAAATTTAGCAACAGCAACAACTTATTCCGAGCTCATACCAAAAAATCTTGCTTTTGCGTCCAGCAGTCATTGTCCTATGAACCTAAGAGTTGAATAGAGTTACATTTCAAAGTAATATTTTATGCTTTTCATAAAACTGAGAATAGTTGTTTCTCGTAATGTCCTCGAAGCTACAACTCATATTTGTGAATTTTTCTATTCAGAGATTATACTATTGATAGCAATCATATACTGTCATTGTAAAACCTAGCATTGATATTTGACTCCCTTAAAAACCAAGACTAACAAACAATTTATTAAATTGCCATTTCAAAGAATGTTTGCTTATATTGTTCATGATAACTATCTTCTTAATTGATGTGTCCAGTTTTTATTTTATTTTTAGATATTAGCTGAAGTAAAGGACACTGTTGGTGTTGATATCAATAAAAATACAAATGATTTGTTGCCGAAGTTCTTCGATTGTATACCTGATAATGGCTGCTTTCTGTCTGGTGAGTAATTTTAGAAAATGACTAGGAAAACTTTAAGAAAAAACTGCAAATATATTAAACGAAATAATTTAGTTTATATTTTCATATCTTTGCCCGTGTCAAGTTCATCATTGTTAAATCATATTCCGAAATATCTCAAGGACTGTTCTAAAAAAAAAAGATTACACTTTCAAAACAGACATATTTTGAGGAATAGGGCAAATTTTACTCAAGACTCGAAACTCGGATTTATTTTTCAATGGTTATAATACTCGAGACAACGCTGTTTTTTATGGCATTTATAAACGACAAGTGAATACATCTTAAGCAATAAAAATTTCGACATAAAAAAATATATTTTACATATTCAGCAAAAACATTTTTCTGGTTGTTTCACAAATTTGAATACGGATTAAACAAAGGATTCGTTTCAATGTTTATCAGGCTTAATATTGAACAGCAGTCTGTAGTATACTTCTCTTGTAAGAAAATATATAATTCTTCAATAGTGTTAAAATATTGTGCTTTTTAATTTTAGATATTTTACCTTTTCGAATAATTCGTATTTTATGCAAAATTTTTTCTGATTCAGTCGCCAATATTTTTACATATGAGGTAAACTGTTTGTTCACCTTTAGATCATAAAACGGTGCTTTTTTAATTTTATATATAGGATATACTTGTACCTTATCCGTGCATCAAAATTTTTGATGATAAATTCGAAATCTATGTCGACTTCCATTTGATAACAGAAACTTTGTCATCATCAACGGCTCTTGCTCTACTTATATCGATGTACCATATTTTTGAATTAAAATTTGCCCATCATAACAGATGTTGTCGATTATTATATTCGGTGCTATTAGAAGATTCCCGTCATCTTAACAAATCACTTAAACGTTTACTGAACGATTGGAAATATACAATTAACAATCAAGCAATCATCAAGAGGCAAGCATTAATCACGAGCATAGTGCAAAACTTGACTCCTTCGTCAATTGTCAACCGGAATATCTCGACAACGGCTAATACTTCAAATAGAGTAAGTCTTCTAATTTAGTTTGACAGAAGAAAAATAGCGTGCCAAGATTATTGTTTTAAAGCGATATTAACAGATGATATATTGATGTGAATATTGTTACTAAATCAAATGTTAAAATCTCATGCAAAGCATACTTTTTATTTTTTTACTTCGTATATACCAGACATCAGTATACCTCTAATTATCAAAAGGAAATTCCAAAAAGCAATTTGATACTTCAAGATTAAGCCTTCTCAATAAAACAAATATATACCTACCGACAACTTCACTGAACGTACATTTATAAGTAATATAACAACATAGAAAGACCTTACTGTTATATTTTCTTTTGGGCAGAAATCAATAATAAAATTATTTCTCGTCTAATTGAAATAAATCGTTACGAAAGAGAGTGATCTCTACTGATATCATTTTTAAATATTCATCTTTTTGACAATAATTTTTAAACCTGGGCATTCCAAACAACATTCATAAATGATTTTTCGAGTTGCAGAGCAGAAAGCACGACTAATTCGTCAATAAACAGTTTCATTTTTAAATATAAACCTAAATTCAGAGATTTCGTTGTTTAATACACTATTGTGATTTATGTCTGCCTTTTTAGATGATTGATGAATCACTCGAACAACTCGACGACAATCAACAATTCGACGACAATAATCATTCTTCTTCTCATTTGAAAATTATTAGTTCCAACACTTTTAATCAAGCATCTGTTGTGNTTCCTTCTGTTCTCTTTCCATTGTGATAATATACATCTCTCCTGTCTCTCTTCTATCTCTCTCCTAGAGCCGCTATGGCTGAATGGTTAAGATGTTTGACACATATTCACAAGATACTGTGATCGAACCTCGGCTCCATCCAGTTATAGAATGACCTTGGATAAGTTACTAACGGCTATATTATCTCGGATCACCCATCCGATAACAAACTGACTACGTGTGACATACATTAAATAGCTATTGCAGCTAGTATGTTGTTAGTCAGTGTGTACGGGGAGCTTAAGCAATTAAGCGCGAAGAACTCTGAGTCAGGCCGGCCTTCTGTCCAGAGCTACATTTAGCAATAGATGTAGGAAAAAAATCGGGCCCTTGAAATTGTCCTCGGACAAACACCCCACACCGCAAGGTAGCCGAAAGGCAGGGTATTCTTCTTCTTCTTCTTCTTCTCTCTCCTATATATACGTGTGTTATGTATGAAGTTGTTACACTGGATATGTGAAGAAGCAAATAAACATCATTGTCGAGAGTGACTGTAAGCTACTCCACCTCTATCCAGTTTGTCCTAACGATATGAATCAAACAGGGTCTCTTATTTATCGTTACATCTGTTAATGAACTTGCACATAATCACGAAAACTCAATATCCAGTTCAGATGATGAAGACGAACCACGTCCTTTATCAATAGCTTCTCCGCCGAATTTAACCGCTAAACATGAACCATCACGATCTATGCTTGAAATTGCATCAAAACCAACAGTAACTAATAAAAACTTATCGAACAACACGAAGTCAACACAATCAACTTCGATTTCATCCTCGAAAAAATTAGTACCAGCACACGAACAAGAAAATGCAATCGATAAAACTCGGCAAACTAAAAAAACTCTTCCACTAGTTTCACGAAAGCGTAAACCCGAAGCGAATTCATCCGCGAACATAATTACGTCAAAGCAATCTCAACGACTTGCTGCAAAACGAATTCGCTTGAACTGATTTCAGTTGATATATGACTTCTACTTAGTTTTCCTCTTCGTTCAGCATAATTAGTTTTACTTGATGTTCATATACGAAATTATATTTCAAGTTTTATTGATAGCTTAACATATTATAATAAAAGAGGAGAATATTTGACCTTTCGAGAAACATTTTCAGCACATATTCTAACTTATAAAACAGACCCAACAATAAGAAATTCTAAAAACATCTGATTTCATATGGATTCAAAGTGATTATCCTACACGACTGTAGGCCTAGTTCATTGCGCTATCAAACATATAATAACGAGAGCTGCATCAATCATTTACAAAAAAACACGTAACGATTCAGTCAAAGTGCTTAACAGACTATTTCAGACTCAGGCATCAGCAATTTAAATGTCATACCCTTTTCAATAGTCGTGTAATTATTACCACAGAACAAATCCATGTTTTCACACGTCATTCACTTTCACCTTCAACACATTGAGGCCACATCAAATTCAGCAACATAACTTTATTGTAGCTATTCCAACTACAAATAGAAAAAGGAGCCACAACAAAAATAAAACTCGAACCTCTCAGATGCTTTCCTTCATTTCTTACTATCACGACAGCGAACGCAAACATCAGGATTAAACATAACGAAAAAACACTACAAATAAATACTCACCTTGTCAACAATAAAATCGATTTCAGCGCACGCCTATCCAATCTTAAACTCTGACCAACAGATTATATTCAACTTCCATCATCCCACCTTCTTTCACACTCGGAACTATTTCAAATTTCCTCATCCTCACTGACACGGACCTATGACATGCAACAACCAATTGAATTTCTTTTTATTTTAGATCCAATTGATTTCAGTCAAAATCAGGTATGTTCGTTTATTCAATATTACAAAAATGAGCTAGATGAATCTCTTTTTATTTTAGATCCAATTGATTTCAGTCAAAATCAGGTATGTTCATTTATTCAATATTAAAAAAATCAGCTAAATGAATTTCTTTTTTTATTTCAGAGGAAATCCACTGTAGGCAATATTAGGTATGTTTTTCAGGAAAAGTGAAATACGCACTAAATGAATTTTATCTTTTGTTTTGGATTGAATTGATTGTAACCAAGATGAGCTATATTCATTTCAACAGGAGAAATATTGCCAAGTAAATGAAGTTGTTTTACTATTTAGGATGAAATCGATGGTGATAATCGAATGTATTAATTGATCTTAGAAATATGCGCTGATTATGGATTGGACAAGTGTAGCATTCTCGAAGAACGAGGAATTATTCTTTTGATTATATGTTATACGAAGTGGAAAATTAAAAAAGGTTTAGTATTGTGGCAAATTCGGGTTTGATGATGTTCAAATAAATGAGCAGACGGTAAATATTTTTCATTGAATGCGATTGGTTTAGTAATAATGGTTTTGCAGCAAAATTTCGGATTTGTGGCAGATGCTTTCGATCCACTATGGTAAGGCTCCGTGCTGAAGGTCATCTACGGAACTTTTACTGCGTGGTTCGAAAGATTAGTATCCGAAATTTGTGCTGCAAAACCTTTTTTTATGACTAAAAAAAGGGTTCGGTACCACACCCGTGGATTCCCGGAACCTCTTAAGGATCTTCCCGTGTGCCCGGCGGAAGATCCTTTTGGAGTTTCGTAGAAAACCTTTTTTTTTAGAGTGAATGATCTGGTCTCAGCCCAAATCAACAACTGCTTTCTCAATTGCTCTTTATCAAATCCACATTTTATTTGAGAAATCGATTTCTTGTTTGAATGTCGATTTCTTTTCAATAAAGATAATTAGAATCTCTTTCAATAGCCTTATAGCTTGTTTCGCTCAATCCTAATATTGTAATGAGTAGGCGCGCTATTTTTCTCTTTGAAAAGCTACTCAATGTAAAGCTAATGAGAGGGAATACAGAAAATTGTCGTGCAGTACTTCGCTAAAGTTTACGGAATAAAATCTTAATTTAGTTTCGAGAGCTTTCTCTCATAAAATTAACAATTGGACATGCTTAGAAGTACGGACAGATATATCTTTGTTTTTTTCTTCTTTATTAGAGAATACAAAGTAAAGAAAAGCGCTGGAATAATTCATCAACGATTCATCCGTCGAATGTTTTTTTTAGCTCGATTTCGAGGGATACAGTGTAAGAGGTGGACCATCTTGTGAATAGCCTTGCGACTTGAGTTTTTCGAGACTCTCTCGAACTCGACCATCGTCAATAGGTCGTAGTACTTTAAAATGATACATTCGAATCTTCTTTACTATTTCTTCCAAATCTGATGAACAAGGTGGGCCACTTAAATCAACTCGTTGACCAAGCTCCTGCGTATGTCCTCTTTCTACATACAAATTATTGATATCAAAATCGATTCTTCCTTGCGTCAGAGCAATATGGGGTTCAGTCAAATTTAGGATAAAAGGACCAGTAAGTGCTTTTCGATCGAAAAGAAGAACATATTGCCCATTCTGAGGAAAGACTTCGACTGTAATATCTTCGTATTTGTGGATTTCATCCAAAAGATGTTCAATATCAAAATATTTATCGATTGGTAAATGACAATCGATTGTCGATGGTGCAATTTTTGAATGTAGAACAGGTATATCAGTTTTTCTTTCAGAATCTATCCATGATTCAGGATTTGCATCTGACGAAGGTGAAACACGATTGTTAATAATTCGATCGCGTACAAAAGCGCCATGGAGTTTACAGTGAAATTTGCACACTACAGTCCATGCAATAACATCCATTCGTGATTCTCTTGTTCCTTGACTTACAGCTGGTTTTAAGTCCGCCCACGTTCGATTTGGATCTGTAACTCGTTTAATTCGTTGTTCAATACCTGAATTGCTCGGCTTTAACTGTTGTGGTTGAACATTGTTCTTTTGCTCATTTTGAAAAGATTCACACTGGCTAAGCCGATTGAAAAAAGAATTTAATTCTGCTTTAATAGATCGAGCATCCTTTTCTCTACATGTTGCTACTATTTTGAGAAGAGTAGGCGATTCTTTTTCAATATTCATATTCTGTACTTGTTTTTCATTTTGCCAACGCCATAGAAAAGGCATGAAAATACATCTTTTCACTTTTGGCATATTTGTTCGTAACATTGAATTGTTTTTCAATGATTCTTTATCTGGTAGAAACCATTCGTATTCGTTACATAATTGTTCTCGAACATGTTGCTCTGTGTCAAAAACTTTTCCTGTTGGACCTTTGAAAATAATTTCATGACCAGCCGTAGAGTAAGTGATATGACGATCGATAGAATCAGATATTTTTTCTTTGAATTTCGTCATTTCTGTAGCAGTTACTTTGACTTTACGTTCTATTTCGTGTGTTAACCATGCAGCTGGAATAATGCCGAGAAAGGAAATGAGAGAAGTAGCTCGAATAGCCGTAGAACAAAGTATATCTCGAGCAAATACACATTCGGGACGTCTTTCTCGAGAAATGATAGTAGTTGTTTTTAGAACCGCTGTCTGCTTGCGATCATCATCGAATTCCTCCGGTGTTTCACTGTAGCGAACATATCGACCGTTACGACCTTGTAGTCGATCTAGTGAAACATAAACCTTTTCCCAATATCCATCGAGAAGAGCTTGAGCTATATTATACCAGTTGTCAGAAGATATTTTAGCAGCTTTTTGCCATTCTGATTTTGTACTAGTATTGCTAAAATAGGCTTCAAATGTTTTCAAACGTATAAGTGCTCGTCTAAGATGATGTTGAATATCTGCTAGTTCTGGATCATTGATACTAGCAGGTTGACTTGAAAGATCATGCATCAAGTCTAGAAGAGACATATAATCACCTTCCTCTGGTCTCTTGTATTTGTTTGGCAGTTTAGGTATAATGGCCGGTGTGTTCAGAACACTTAAAATAGCTGCGAGAAGAATGACATCTCGGCCACAATTGTATTTGTTCAATGCTGCATGAACCGAAGTAGATAACTCAAGTGTACCAAAATCAGGTAATTGAGCAATATCTTTTCCCTTCTGGGTGAACTGCTTTCCATCGACCAAGATTCCAAGTTTTTTCAATCGATCGCAAGCTCGAACAATGATAGCTTGATCAGGTTGATCAGGCAACCATTGTTTGAAAGTTTCAAGTGAATCTTTTTCTTCCGATGATTTTCGTAATGCAAAGTCTACATTGCTTAACTCTGTTTGACAAATTTGTGGTGTAGGAAAATCAAGACGTTTTACGTGAGAATTGTACAATGGAAAATATTCCCCTCGTTGAGTTCGTCCTAATCTACCTTTTCGTTGCGTAATCGTTGAATGAGAAGCAGGTATTTGGGTGAGAACAGTCGTGTCTGTATGTGGATCATAGATTGGTATATTGATTATACCAGTATCGATTACATATTTGAGAGAAGGAAAAGTTAGAGATGTTTGTGCGACGGTAGTTGAGAAAAAAATCTGTTCCTCAGCAACGAGTTTTTGTTGAACGATGGAGGATTGCAATTCAATGAGAGGAAAAGCATCAATCTTTTTCAGTTGTTTAAGTAAATCGATGGATTGAGTAACATCGTTATTGGACTTGACAAAGCATAAAATCTGTTCATTTTTCTTACAATCCTTTTTCAAACGTTCGATTAAGTCAAACATCGTTTCATTTATTTTAATACGAGACGTATGAACGGGAAAACGGAGTGTAGATTCAATTTTAAGGGCAAAATAATCGTTGTTAAACTTTTGAAAGAGTTCTTGTACAGAATTATCCAGTGTAGCCGAAGAAAGAATAACTTTCACTTTTCCTTCGAAATCCAATTGTAGCAATTTTGCAAGAAAGGCTAAGCAAAGATCTATGTTGACCGAGCGTTCATGCACTTCATCAATGAAGAAAACCGTGCCTCGAACACAATTAGCTGCTTCGCTTATTATTTTTCCTTCGTTGTACTGTAGATATTGTGTGAGTAGACCGTCGGTGAGATACATGATGTGAGTATTATGATCATTTTTCGAACGAGCTCCGGCAACAGCCCAACTACTTATTTTACCTATTGTCTTGTTAACGCGATCTGAGATCGAATTACATGCCAATCGTCGAGGTTGTGTGACGATAATCTTTTCATAACCATCAGCGGCTAGTAACGCAGGCAAAAGTGTTGATTTCCCAGAGCCAGTTGCTGTTGAAATGGAAATGACAGTGTGTTTGTTTATTTTTGAAAGAATAGTTGAAGATGATTTGAACAGTTCCAAATCTTGTTGAGCACATCGACAGAAAACTTCTACTCGAAGTAACATTGCAGGTATCAGTGCAATTTGTTTCTCTTCAATGCCAACATATAGGTCCGAGGAAAATACTTTTTCAAGTCTTTCCAAATGTTGATCTATATCAAAGAAGGTTATACTAGATTAAATCGACTTTTGCTGCTTACTGCACTTCAAAGTTTTTTTATTAAAATATCATGAAAAAAACGAAAGTTAGTTTGGAAAAGCTTTACTAATGAAAAGATGATGAGAAAAATCGATAGAAATCTAAATGACTCCACCGGATCCTCTCAATTTAGTTTTTTCGATTCAACAGACAGACAGCCAAAAGTTTTTCTCGAAAGTAAAAGGAGGGTGTGGGTGTGTGGATGGGTGTGGGTTTAGTTATGATCCTTGCGTTTTCAGTACAGATTGAGACCCACACCCACACCCACACCCACACCCACATCCACACTCTCCTAATCAAAACTTATAGAATTAAAACTTACTCAATATGTGGTCCGTTTCGGTATCATATTTTTCAAGTTTCCAGTTTTGCTTTGAATCTTTTATAAATGCATGAAAAGCTTTTCTCTTGAAATCTTCAAAGTGTCGTTCGATGGATTTCCATTGTAGATACACTTGAGCATAGTATTCCAGTTCTCTTCCATAGATAGCTGTATTTATTATGCTACCTTTCACTACCAGAGATCGACATTTATCTGTAATATCCTTCTCAAATTCTTCTTTCAGCGCTTTTTCTTTTTCGTCCAAGAACATATTTAAATGTTTGACAAAAGTTTTACCATTTTTTGTACGCAAATGTGCACAACTTTTCACATTTTTTCCAAACATTCGAACAGAATCTTCGATTTTATCGATAAAAGTTCGTATTTGTCGAAGAGTACAACGTTCCAGATCATGCATACGATGTACAATGTCGGTCATTTCCTCATGTTGCACTGAATTTGCATGAAGAAGCCATATAGGTGGTTCTTTTTGTTGAATAATTTCAATTCCAATTGAATCAATATCATTATCCATTGACAAAAGTTTTAGGCGTTCTAAAACGATATCAGGATGAACCGAGACAAGGTCGTCTCTAGTAGGTAAAATGTATTTCACGTCTTTCAAATCATTTTTTGCTTTCGAGATATTGAGGGAAGTACTGGAGGGTGTTCTATCAGACAATTTGTTGCTGTTGTCTTTTTTGTCATTCGGAAGACTTTGCTCATTTTCATCTTTGCCGTCAGAATCTCGAACAATCGTTGTAGGCGGTATGATGGTCACAGGAGGCGCTGTAGGGGCTGAGTTGTTGCCGTTTTTAACGGAAGAATATTTTTCGCGATTTTGATGGGTATTTGTATTGTGATCATTTTCCAGAGGTTTTTTTGGAAGATATTGATTGGGTTGATTGGTGGAGTCTTCACGTAGTGGAGATATGGATTGTTCTTCTACTTCCATTTCTGAATCTTCAAACCATGTCGCCCATGGAGCATCATCGTATTGTCCTTTTGATCTTGCCATACTACTGTCTTCTTTTTTCGTTTGTTGAATATTTTAAAAATACTTTACTTTTTATATTAATTTTCTCCTTATCTTTAATCACTATTAAAACAGTGTCGAAATTCCCAGTTCTTTTTTGTTGAAAATAACACGTTACTTTTTCCTCGTTTTGTTTTCTTTCATTGCTGCTGACTTGTACCAACTGTGCCTTCTGAGTAATCTCTTCTTATTCACGTCTCATGTTGGAAATTTGGCCTTTTTTTAATCCCTTTTACAAGGCAATATTGTTTGCGAACAAATAAACGAGAGCTTATCTAACCCAAAAAAAATCCCAGAATGACTCAATTTGTAGCTACTGTAAAGAAGGAGGGTTGGAAAGAAAAAGAAAAGAAAAGATGATTAACTCTTAAGGGATAAATACCCAGAGATACACTAGAGCAAACGTCACTAGCTTCCAACATGATAAAGAAAAAAATATAGAGTCCTCTGGGGTAATTCAGATCAAAATTTTGAAAATTCATTTTGTTTTTGTTCTTTCTCAGTCATCTTGCATTACACAATGATGATTTTTTTATCACTACTAGTTCAAAGTGTCCTCTATCGAATCAGGAAAGAATTATCGAAAAATATTATACCGGTAAAAAATATCAGTCAAAATGGTAAAAGTAGTGTGGAGCTGATCCGAGTTACCCCACATGGGATAATCCAGATCACTCTATGAATATAGGTGGAGTAATTCGGTTCACTACAGCAAAAATGGTCGGTCTCATTTTTCCCATCTTCTAACTTATTTTTTTTTATTCGAACTTCTGAAAAGCAAATATACCATTTGATAGCCCTACGTGTCCTCTATGACACCTCAAAACATCTCGACAGTCGACCCGACAGTTGTAATACAATACTCACGACAAGGACACCTCTATCAATCAATTGAAAATCTACCTGGTGTAATTCNGATCAGCCAAGCAATTTCACGTGGGGTAATTCGGATCACTCTAGCTATTTTTGCTGGTGATCACTTTTGAAACGTCTACCGTTTCTAAAAAGCAAAATCGATGGCTAGACCCTTAAGAAAAGTTGTTCGTCTCGGTTTTCTCTACATGATCCTACAAAAAAAGCATTATTTCATACCACCGATAACGTTTTAGACTAATTAATGTATTTACACAAAAAAAAGTTTACTTTTCTGATGTACTCCGTCTGTCTTCCATTGAGCATCCCAACTAAAGACAAGGTTCTAGAAAAAATACGTTGGGTAGCTCTGACGTAGAAATGTTTGAGCTACAAAATGGTATGAAGACATCA